>SNQJ01S0188698.1:0-18311 GCA_010110895.2 Picea sitchensis
TTTCGGCACCTGAAACGGTCGAAAAATGAAGAAGATGGCCTCCTTGAAGTCTCCCTCTTCCACTTGCTGTCTCTGGTTCTACAAAATGTACCCTTGTGCTTCAAACCTAGCACACACGCTCTTTAAAGCGGAAAAACCAAGTCCCGTACGCAACCGCGCACCGGTACAACTTTTAGGACGGTTAAGGCGCCTCCAGCCCCTAACCGCCTCGACATTCGGTCATATGGCCCATGCGACCATAGGCTGGGCATAAAAATGGTTTAACTGTGCAAATGAATTGTGTAACTCCCGCGCAAATGTATAACCGTGCGCATACATGGAAATATGGTTATATGTAACTATATAACCGCGGGTTATCAAACCGCGTGCAAAGTTTTAACCGTGCCCATATTACATATGTTTTAAACATAAAACTTTGTTTTAAACCCGCGCTGCATATATATATATATATATATATGTGGTTGTATGTTTGGTAAAGAAACCATGGGCTATATGGTGCTCCGCGCATAGTTTGTTAACACTCCACCCATATACCATACGGTCACATAAATGATCCACGTGAGCGCGGGTCGGGGCTAAGCCCTGACCCGTTCCCCCGCCATTCAATACGAAATGTAAATTCAAATAATTTAAAATACATTTACATATTAAGAAACAAATTATGGCATAATGGTCGGGCGAATGTTTGAAATCGTTGTGCCTTGTGGGAGGTCCCGGGGTCGAACCCCGCGGACCCATAACATTTTATATATATCAATGTGAACCAATATATGGGGGACACGTGGTGCCCATGCATTGGGCCACGTGTCTCCTTATCATTTGCCATAAAAACGGACACGTGTCAACATACCACTCGTCCACGTCAACCAATGAAAATGCGCCAACAAACAACCAACTGATATGCGCCATGTCATCAAACTGCCACATCATCATGATGGTATGGCCCTCCACGTGGCCATACAGACTGTACGGACAGGTACAGTCAGCATCCCAAATNTACCTGTTTGGCTTGGCGGACAGATCGCGATATCTCCTCCATACGGACTCCGTTTGCAAAAGTAAATATACCGCCGGAATCAAGAAGACGAGACGAACGCAATGACACTGTTTTCGTCGCATTCCGAGCACTTTGATAATTGAGAAAAATTTGATCCCCTGATCACATGTCTTCGCACTTGCCATCCTCTGTCTTGTCACCTTATGTGAATCCTAGTTTTGGGTCTGGAGGCAAGATGCCTCCTCATTTGTTGAAATATTGTAACTACAAAGAGTATTCTAATTATTATCGAGTCATTATTAATTATCTCAATCCCCTTTTGTGGATTTATCATGTCGAGCTTTGTAACTGACCAAATCCCCTTTTCTGGATTGGTCAAGCCCTAAATATATTATGCAAATTGAGAAGTCGACCCCCGAGACTAATTAAAGTGGTTTTAACCACTAAGAAGACAAGCCAACCCTGCCCCAGTGAAGAGACACCTTTCCAGTGCTTTCCAGCTTGTATAAATAAAGGAAGCTAGTGCCTCATTATCTCACTCACTCATTTGCTCATCAAGTGCACAAGTTTGGAGAGATGCAGTTGGGAGAAGAAAGAAGAGAGAGGCACATTTCTCAATGTTGGATATTCTCTAGTGTTTTGGTTTATTGTCTTGGCATTGTATTGGCTATCTATATTAAGGAAGTTTTGCTGGGTTTTCTCCCCCATGAGGGTTTCCCAGGATAAATATTGTGTATCTTGTGATTGTGTTTCTCTCAATGATCCTACCTATGATATTGCTATTTATTAAATTGAAAAGAAACCTAATAATAAATAAAAAGTTAACATGGTATTAGAGCTAAGCTGAAGAGAACATCTTTCACTGAATAAAGAAAAACTTCATTGTTGTCGTACAAGAAAATTAGGGCTTTTTGTTGAAGATGAATATTAGCCTAAAAACCATCTAGCAAAGTGTGCCCTAACATAGGGAACTCTTTGGCACCTTGATCACACATTTTCAGTGGTCAGATACTCCAGAAAGTCAAACCCTAGTTTTGGCTGGTACCAGAAAACCAAAAAAAAATCAGAAAACCAGAAGTACCAGAAAACCAAAGAACTAGAACCAATACCAGAAGTACCAGTCCATATTTCTGTAGGTCAAGTTTTAGGGGTAAAAACTTGAAATTTTTGAAATCTAACAGCTCCAACAAACTTGCCTCGGTCCAGTGCATCTAGTCCCTAGATCAAAATTTCAAAATTTAAAGTTTGAAAAATTAGGGTTTCCTCATAAAACCCTAAGTTGTAGTTGCAGTTTCATAATTAGTTGTAGTATCATTTGAAGTATCAGCTGCAATACAAGTTGCATTCACCCTTGAAGTTTTAAAAGGGTTGGTAATTATTACCGCTGCTACCAGATGGTGCCACTACCTGCAAATGCTATCAGAGGTATGTACTCACATATGTTTAAATTGCTAAGCTTTAAAGGGTATTTGCAGGAGAAGAGATATCTTGCCATAGATCCAAAAGGATCTCAATATCCAACACATTGAGTGGAATAATGCAACCCATGTTTGATTATTCTGATATGCATTTATTTTCTTTGACATTATTTTGATCTAGGTTGCATGTTGAAGATATGACCACCATACTATCCTTTGGTCAAAAAAAAAAAAATCAGAGTCAAGGTATTATATTGATTAAAGTTGAGATCATAGAGTTTATTCTCTAACCCAACCTTTTGTCAAGATAACACATTGTTTTAGTACAAAAGTCAGGTTGAAGAAAGAACTTGTCATCTTGAGTGAAGGATACTTGGAAGAAAAACAACACTCATTCTTGAGGACAAGACTCCATGTTCCAGGTTTGATTAATTAAGTTTATAAGATTCAAAGTTGCACATGACAAGTTGATAACTACCCCTTTACAAGTAAACAATATAGTTGAGGTAGCAATCTTTGAAAAACATTATACTTGGGAGCATATTGAGATAAATGCTTAATGTAATCATTTACCAGATACAACTAACATCTCCTCTAGGAGAAACTTCTTGTGTTCGTTCCAGGTTACCATGGAGGAATGTTTGATCACAACACTAGAAGAGTGTTGATCTCATTTCATATTGTATTTATTACTTTTGATCTTTGTTTCAGGCATGTCACAAGTGATAGCTCTAAATGAGCCAGTGTGATGATTATTCGTGCTATTGTTTTATTACTATTATCAAAGGAGTATTATTCTTGCCTGTTGTTTTGTTGACCTTGGTTCAGGTCACAGGTGATAACCATGAGGAAGCTATAGTGAAGGTTACAGAAGGAAACAAATTAGATGAGACATGAAATAGATTACCTAAGTCGTGAACATGACAATATACATCCATGTACCAAAGAAGATGAAGAACAAGCTATTTTTGAGATCCAAAGTATCTCATATGAATATTGATTGTAAGGAGTAGAAGGATCCAAAGATGACCAAACATTAGAACAAGAACTCACAAAAGACTTGGTCAAAGGATAATCAAGCCACCTTGATGGGAAACAAAACTCGTTTGAAGTATGACTCATCCTTTCATATTTAGACTTGGTATTCAACACCAAGTATACCCCATAAGAGGTGATGAAGTCCTTGTATACTCAGAAGAAATCAAGAGTAAGCCTGATCTCAGTAAGGATCATATGAAGAGACAACTTCTAGGACTGGGAGACAGATGCCGTGAGAAGACTAGATCATAGCTTAAGAAACTTCTAGGAGATATGAAATCTCCTAGAAAGATTCCCCTATTTCAATGATAGAAAAAGAAGCCAGTTAGAAATACTAGGATATGGTTTTTTCCGTGAGACTAGAAGAGAAGTCAATATTGACTTCAAAATATTGATCTAATAGACCAAGCATGTTGCAGATGTACAAATCCTAATGTGTGTCTAGAGGATTCTCCCAGCAAGAGGGAGAAGACTATGACGAGACACTACTCCAATAATTGAAGAAATAGTTCTAGTATTCATGAAGAAACTAGAACAACCATGATTCATATATAGTACGAGATGCAGGGGGAATAATCCCCATATTTAAAATTGATTGGGAATCAATGCAGTACATTAGTTAGGTCATGGAGACATGACTACAATAAAAGATAGAGTTACCTCCATGAAAGAAGAAGAGATACCTTCATTATCAGTTATTGATCCACTATCAGTTTCAGATGAAGTTGTTGTCATGATATAATAGAGGAGTTACTCACAAATTTCAACAACCATAGTGAGAATGAAACAGTCATTCTCAACTTCAAAGCAGCTGTAAGTGCACAGTCCTAGTTCTAGAAGGAACAATTACAGAAAGAGGAGAGTACATACTCTCAAACAGTGAGACAGATAACGCTTTACAGAAAGCACATAGAGCTAGCACACGATTGTGAAGATTGAGTTGTAGCTGAGTAAGTGTACCAGATTGGTACAAAGTGATATGAAAATTTGATTTTAACTTGAAGATAGAAAGACTCGGGTCTGCAGTTTGAAGAAGGCTCTGTACAGGTTGAAGCAAGCTCGTATAGCTCGATATGGCAGAATTGACAGTTTCCTAACAAACTTGGGATTTACCAAGAGTACAACTAATTCTAACCTTTACTTCAATGTTATGAATAATGAGCCAGTTATGTTGTTGCTAATATATATAGATGATGTATTCTTGACAATATAAAGAAAATCTCATCATAGATTGCAGAAGAAGCTCGCTACAAAGTTTGATGAAAGACCTAATGCATTATCTCTAAGGTCTTGAAGTTTCACAGAGCCCAAAGAAGATATTCCTTAACCAAGGGAAGTATGTAGTTAAAATAATGAAGAGGTTAGACATTTTGAAATGTAAATCCATGTTCACACCCATGGAAAATGAAGTTGAAGCTCCTAGTAGATACCTCGTTAGAATTGGTTGATGCTACTATGTACAGACAGATTATTGGTGCGGTGATATATCTGAAGAATACCAGGCCAGATTTATGTTTTGCTTTATGTTAGTATCTGGTAGAACCCAGACGTGTTCACCTTGATGATGAAAAATATGTGATGAGATACCTTAAGGGTACGTTGGATTTTAGTCTCTGTTATACTAAAGATCATGACTTCAGACTGAGTGGTTATACTGATTCATATTGGACTGGAAGTGTCTCTGACAGAAAGAGAACCTCAAGATGTTGTTTCAGTCTAGGGTCATCCATGACTTCATAGCAGAGTAGGAAGCAATCTAGTATTTCTCCCAGCACGACAGAAGTGGAATATATTGTAGCATGTTCCACTAGTTGTGAAGCCATATGGCTTCGGATGTTGTTGACATATCTATTTGATCTGGAGATGGAAGCCACCATGATCCTATGTGATAACCAAAGTTGTATAAAAATGATGTGTTCCATGATGATTCAAAACACATAGATATCTGGTATCATTTCATTCATGATATGATGCAGAGAGGAGCTATAAATCTCCAATATGTTGGCATAGATGAACAGGTTGCAGATGTGTTGACCAAGCCTCTGTCTCATGTAAAGTTGAGCACTTTTGAGACAAGCTTGGTATAGTCCGAAAGGACCTTATTCGAAAGGGGGAGTAGTGATGATGATACTATGGTATCCTGACCAATAGTGGGTAGCTCAGTTAGGATCTTATATCCTAGGGGATTGATCATCCTTGGACAGATCTCGAAGGTTTGTAAGGACGGGTTATTAGAGTACTTGTGCATGTATATGCTAGCGTAGGTTAGTAGTGGTAGCTCCATTAGGATTTTATATCCTAGGGAATCTTTTGATTCCTGGGTAGATCCTTTGGATCTGTCAGAGTACCAAAAGATGTTGATGTGATGCCAGCCTTGTGCTGAAGATATCTAGCTTCGTGTTGATGTTGATGCCAACCTTGTGTTGAATATTTCAGCTTCGTGTTGATGTTGATGCCAACCTCGTGCTGAATATTTCCAGCTTCATGTTGATGTTGATGAGATGTCAGCCTCGTGTTGAATATTTCTAGCTTCGTGCTGATGTTGATGAGATGCCAGCTTCGTGTTGAATATTTCCATCTTAGTGCTGATGTTGATGAGATGCCAACTTTGTACTGAATATTTCCAGCTTAGTGATGATGTTGATGAGATGCCAACTTCATGTTGAATATTTCCAACTTAGTGTTGATGTTGATGATGCTCCAGCCTTCGTGTTGTGATGATGATGATTATGTTGATTGTTGATGTTGTAACAACCTCATGTTGTTATTGATGATGATAATGTATTAGTGTTATACTAATCCATGTTGATGCAAATGTTGATGATGCCATTCTAACTCCTTACTGTGGATGATGATATTGATGATGAGAAAAAAAATTGATAATATATAGATATGCCAGTTAGTGTTCCAGATGTTGTTCATGTTGTTTCCCTCTCTCTCTCCTGCTGTTGTTGTAGAATACCCTTCTTGTTAAGGGGGAGTGTTGAAATATTGTAAATGCAAAGAGTATTCTAATTATAATTGAGTTGTTATTAATTAGCTCAATCCTATTTTGTGGATTGATCATGTCGATCATTGTAATTGATGAAATCCCCTTTTGTGGATTGGTCAAACCCTAAATATATTATGCAAATTGAGAAGTTGGCCCCAAGCCTAATTAAAGTGGTTTTAACCATTAAGAAGACAAGTCGGCCTTGGCCAATGAAGAGACACCTTTCCAGTGCTTGCCAACTTGTATAAATAAATAAATCCAGTGCCTCATTATCTCACTCACTCATTTTCTCATCAAGTGCGCAAGTTTGGAGAGCCATAGTTGGGAGAAGAAGGAAGATAAAGGCACATTGCTCAGTGTTGGATATTCTCTAGTGTTTTGGTTTAATGGCTTGGCATTGCGTTGACTATCTATATTATGGAAGTTTTGTTGGGTTTTGTCCCCCATGAGGGTTTCCCAGGATAAATGTTGTGTATCTTGTGATTGTGTTTCTCTCAGTAATCCTACCTATGCTATTGTTATATAGTAAATTGAAAAGAAACCTAATAATATCTCAAAACTTAACATTATTCTCCCTTTTGTTTGGTGGGAGTCATATCCGTCAACCAACTCTTACAGTAGGAGGTTGGAATCTTCCTTCCTATGGATCCAATCCTAGCTTCACTTTTCCAGGAGAAAGTGCTCAAATAAGCAGTCATTCTACTTATTACATCCCGTCCATCTATCCTTCTTCCACTATGTCGGTTCCTACGAACACTTTTCCCATGGTGGAACTTCGTCTGTCCTCTAGTGTTTCATCCAAGAGGAGTTAGTTTTATAGTATGGGAAACCCACTTCATGAAGTTCCTTCGTCTGGGGGAAACATATATCCTCACCTGAGTAACCCTTGTCATGTCGCTTTCTCTTCGCAAGAGACTTCCTCGGTGACGATGCCCTTACAACCCTTTATGAATCGGTTTGGAGGAGGATACTTTCCTACTAGAAAGGGCCATGGTGTATACCAGAACCCTTCATGGACTGCAATTTCTCAAAACCAGTCTTTCCCGGAACCTTGGTCTCAAATTCCCAACCAATTACTGCCACCAATCCAGTCACTACAAGTCATACTGACATTATATCACCAACCTATGCTAGTCATGTTGTAGATAGGTCAACAACCTCTGCAAGTCATGTTGAAGATCAAGAACCAGCCACTGCAAGTCATGCTGCGGGTACAACTCTAGTCATTGCTACTCACACTGCACATACATCACCAACCTCTACTAGTCATGTTGGGGGTTCATCATCAACCTCTATTAGTCATGTTGAAGGTTCGTCAAAACCTCTGTTAGTCATGGTGGGAATTCATCACCAACCTCTGCAAGTCATGTTGGAGATTTGCTACTAGCCTCTGCATGTCATGCTGGGAGTATGACACCAGCCAGTGTAATTCATGATGGGGGCATTCATACGATTGAGAAGCCTAGACGTATAAGACATAATCCCAAGTTCCTATGTAGGTTTTGCAAAGGAGATCACCTTACTCGTTTGTACCCTGTTACTCTTGTGGTACAAGAAGCATGGTCCTTGCCTGGGGGCCCTTCAGGTTTTGAGTCGTATTTGGTTTCCCGAATTTCTAATCCTTCTTTGGTTGATCCAACAGTCGAGTGGATGCAATATTCGACCAACACCACTCTTGTTTTGGGGGGTGACGCATCCCTTGACCTTATTGTCTCGCATCCTTTTCAACCAACGGTCGTGTCGATGCAATCTTCGGTTGACACCACTCCTATTTTTGGGGGTGATGCGTCTCTTGACCTTGTTGTCTCACATCATATTCAACCAATGGTTGAAGAAGTGGTCATGTCGATGCAATCTTTTTCCGATCCCACTCTTCTCTTGGAGAGTGACAAGTCTAAGGAAGTGACATTGCCGATGCAATCTTTAGTCAATCCCACTCTTCTTTTGGAGGGTGATGCATCCTTAAACCACGTACTTAGCATTTCTTGTCCTATACTTTATGAAAAAGGGAGCATTCCACTCCCTTCGAGTACACTCCCTCCAAGTCCTAGGGTGGTTTCCTTTGATTGGAATGATCTTGTAGATCCTCGACTTCCTTCTTCTACACCCCTCCAAATAAGGGACATTTTTTGATATATTGTAGATAAGGTAACCTCTGCAAGTATTTTATTCTCCTTGACTTGGAAAGATTTGGGTTTTCCCAAGCTTGTGTTAGTTGTCTGTGAATTGATGACTTTAAACATAAGTCATGCACGAGAGCCCTGGCCTCCCCCATGATATGATGCTTATAACAACATCATCGAGTCTTAGTTAAACTCTTTTATGACTCTATTAAAAAAAGAAAATATTTCCGAGTGAACTTGTCTCTTTCACACTCGTTAATTGGATTTGAAATGACGTCTATTTGGTGTAATTTTAGCCCTTTTTTGGACCAAGTAGACTAATTTCAAAAAATGAATTCTCAAGTCACTCGTGGCTAGAAGAGTTACCCTGGGTATTCTTTTATATTTTTTTTGGCTTAGGGGACTAAATTTATGAAAAATGACATTCTTTGGAGTTAAGTTGTAATTGCATCTCATTCTCTTTCTTGCAGTATTGAGCCTATTGTCAGTTCCTACTTTCGCATTATAAACCTATTATCTCAACAGTTCACATCATTAGCCAAGCAGAGCCTTGTTTATATCCTTTACAGCTTGTCACCCTGTACCCTACGAGGAAACATTCCCCTGAGTGTCCATATTGTGCATGCACCTCCTTGCATTGAGCATAGGTATGTTCCACTGTTGGAGCTAGTTGCTTACTTGTGACACTCGTTTCCTCCTCTATATCATAGCATTCATTTTTCTATGAAAAAAAAAAAAAGAAGGGTGGGAAAAGAATATTATCTCATGTTGGCAACCGTCGTGTCTCATTTGAACAAAGCACAAACTTTTGAGTACACTTGTCATTCGAAGTTTGGGTTTAGCATGACCTTAGGAAGCTAATCTCGTTACTTAGAGTTTACTCCTCCGACCGATTACTCTTCCAGTCCCTATGGAGAATTTTATTGGTGCCTCCTGCATCACAAAGTTTCATCATTGAGTTTATGCTTCCAGAGTCCTCCATATGTCTCATGCTCTTGTTCAAATGATGTCTATAATATTGTGTCGATCATTTCTCAAAATTATTGACTTTGCATGTCGACCATACCCTCAATGTGTCTCAGAGTTACATGAAGTTGTAGTCCTACCACCCTGGTCTTACTTTCATTATGGGTAGGTAACCTTGAACCCAACAGTGGACATCTGCTCATTGGTCACGGATTGGGGGGTTTCCCTTGTGTTCAATGGAAAGAAATATATTCACACAGTGGGATTCGTGTAGTGTCTTGGATGCCATTAGCCTTATTGGTGGTTCCCTCACCTTTGTCGACAATTTTCCTTATTGACTGCTATTCAAAGGGTCTTTTTCGTGCATTGATTTCATCTGGTGCATGCGAAAGACGCATAGGGTCGTTGGTTTGTGAACATGTTCTTCATCCAAGTTTCTCCAAATCATCAAGCTACTGCTTTGTACCTCGTGATAACTCATGAGAGATGCCTTAATGCTCTCCTTTTAACAGGTCTCCTTCCATCAACTTCAACTCATCTATTCTGGAAACGAGGCAAATCACTCTATGGCATGGGGTAAACCACAAAAGATAGAAATCACTGTAGAAATCAACTCTAATCTCAAGTATGCTATATAATCAAACATGCTAACAAGACAAGATAAAGATTGTACATCGTCTGGATGTTCAATGAATTCCACTTTTGAGAACTTGACTCAAATCTATATACCTGCAACTTGGCTTCAACAACCAAGATACTCAAGCATATGGTGACAATATATAAATTTAACACATATCATAACATAATCCATCAATATTCATAACAAATACGCCCATGGAATAACAATTCAAATATTTGCAAGACATTAATTGGATGAGAAAATAGTGTTTCTATTAAAATATGATCAACATAAGTGTATGAATGAAAAACGTTCGTGTCAGCACGTCTTGGAACTGAGAAACTAAGTCCCTTCTAGTTGGGCCTCCACCACTTCAATCCTCCACCAAAGGAAATCTCATATAAGAGAGATAATGAGGTTCTCCATCAAATAGGGAAGAGCTTGGGGGATGAAAAATGTGTCCAGAGTTAAAAGGACAAAGGGATGTAGACTCAATATGAAGTGAATAATTTCTCCAGAGTAACTTTTCTCTCAAAGTTGAATTCTTCTCCCCTCTTCCATAGCTTGGATATGGCCCATTTATAGTCTTCAAATGGAACTGAAGGGTCGAGTTGGAAAGTTTCTAGTATATGGAAGATCAAGGATCATGGATCTCATGACGTGACATGGAAAATTGACACCATTTTTTAATTTTGGGCACAAAACCCGATGTACGCAGGCTGTAATGGTGCAATCTATGTATACACATGCTTTATAGATGTTAGGGCGCGTATATGTGGAAAAACACTATTTTTATCTATGGGAATTGCAAAAAGGGACTTCAAGTTTGCATAGGGAAATGGAAAAGGTCTTCTGAGCAAGTTTTATGGGGTGAGGAAAATCGTGTTTTAAAAATTGTGTCAATTACATAGTAAATGAGACTTTTACAAAGACTTTAAAAAATATAACAACGGAAGAAGCATGGACTAAAATTACGCTAGATGTAATCCATTTCCATGTATTTGATAGTGAAGCATATACTGACATTCCTAATGAGAAAAAGAAAGCATAACAACCAAAAGTGAGAATTTTTTGTTTGATATTCTGAAGATGTCAAAGGTTATAGACTTATTCCACCTCATTCTAATGAAATAATTATTAGAAGAAATGTTAAACTTGATGAAAATATCTTAGCCTACGAGCCTAATTTCGTTTGTGCAGTCTTCTAGTTTTATTTTGGTTTTTTCTTCAGACGATGACAGTGAGGATGAAAATCCACCATTTCCTACTCACCTTTCTCTAAATGATTTCATTGAACATGAGCTTACACCAACAACATTGCTTCCCAGATGGGTCTGTTCAACATGAGAAAAAACTCGTGATTTTGTTAATGATTCTATAGATCGATGTTGTACACGTTCACATTTCTAGTGAGCCTCTTCTCTGTTGGCTCAAGTTTTAGAGAATCATGATCCAGACACATTCGCAGAAGCTTATGGCCATCCAGATTGGGACACAACCATGAATGAAGAGTATTGTTCTTTAATGACAAACAAAACTTGTGATCTTGTACCTCTTCTGAAAGGAAGAAAACTTGTTAGATGTGAATGGGTGTATAAAACTAAGTATGCATTGGATGGAAGTGGTGAAAGACTCAAGGCCTGATTAGTTTCCAAAGGATTATGTCAAGTTGAAGGAATTGAATACAATTAAACCTTTTCCCTTGTAGCCAAAATGAATTCCATACATTTCAAAAACTTCTTACAATATTTTCGGGAATTGCTAGATAACATTATGACTAATTATGGAAGCCTATATTCCCAATGCCTTGTTTTATCCCTTGTTGTTGGATTACTGAGAGGGGGTGAATCAGTAATAGAGCAATCTAATCCATTTTAACCATATAATGAAAATATTATATCAATGTAGCATTATCATCCAATAATTGTAGAGTAAATAAACAATGAACAGATGAACAATCATACACATACACAGTACACCAGTGTTTTTACGTGTAAACCCAAAGCAGGAGAAAACCACTGAATCTTTTTTCTTATATGTCTTTAAGAATTACATTCATTGGAAGCACCAACTTCCTTTGTTTTCAAGCTGTAACTGGAAGGAGGCTTCAACCCCCTAGTTTCTTAGGGTACAACCTGAGGGAAGCTCCAACTCTCATATTTTCTAGCTACAACCAGAAGGAGGCTACAACCCCCTATGTTATCTGGCTACAACCACCTATCCTTTCCCCGTCCAATTTCCTTGACGTAGAAGTAGAATGATGGAACCACTGTCACACTATCATAGTGAGATATACTACTGTAAACTTGTACCAATCAACCTGTAACAACCTATACCAATTGTTGATATTATGGTAGCTTCGAGAGGTATGAACCTTTATTGTGACCTTTGACAAGATTAGAATGTTCTGGAAGGAAGCAAAGAAATGAAGGAAACCCTAGACAAGATGTCGACTGCAGAAATATAATTAATATGAATTATTTAGTACCCAAAAGGAGAAGTCGACCCTAGTAAGTCGGCCAGAACCACTATAAATACAGGGTGCCAGTCTCTCATTTGACACACTTCTCAGAATTGCAGAGAGTAGTTTTTGCACACTGCAGTCCAACAATTTTGTGCGCAATTCCTGGGGAAGGTGCTACGCTAGTTCTTGGGTGGGACTATCTGATCATCTTGGTTACTTATTGCTTGGTGCATTATCCTCTCTTGGCTATTGGATTTCTACCAGGATTCTTTCCTCTGTCAAGGTCAAGGTGCTCGGAGGGTGGCTTTGGCCTATGGTTGGGTGATAAGGGTATTGTCAATGGTAAAACGAGCATAATCTTTCATACTCTAACATGTTATGGGCTCACACTTCCTTCATTCAATCTAAACGCTGGAAGGAAGCATAGCCACTAGGATATTGAGCTCGCTGAGGAACTGCCGCTAGGGTTACTAGCAAGAGAAACTTCCAAAGACACTACCGCTAGGGTTATTAGCAGAAGCAGTTGCAAAAACCCTAATCTCAGATCCGACACCTTGTGATGGAGAATCTCGCTCAAAAAGAAGATATTCAGATGCGCCCTAACTCAATGCACCTTTTGGCTCTCTCAAAAGACAGAAACGACGAAGTTGAAGTTTTGGATCAAGGCATGACCAGTTACCAGTCAACCTAAGACATGAGTAAAACAATCAGTCTTCTACATTACTCAACACTCACTGGAGCGATTGAAGATGACATGTGGATAATCGATAACAAATCTTCTAGGCACATGACGAGAGATCAAGCCAAACTCTCAATTCTAAATGAGAAGAAGACCTCGTACAGGGTAGATCTTGGCGACAAAACCACTTACCGCGTAGAAGGATTTGGACAAGCCTCCATCAAAATGAAAATAGATAACTATGTTCACTTAAGCAATGTTTTATATGTACCTGGTTTAGAAAAGAATCTTGTATCAATATCTTGCCTAGAAGACAAGGGAAACATAATATCTTTCGTGGATGGAAAGGTGTTATCATGGCATAAAGACTCTAGCATAGATAATGCTAGGGTTATTGGAAGTCATGAAGGAAATCTGTATAGACTACTAGAACAAAATGATGAAGCTCTTGTACACAACGAAGTCAATCCCAATGAGCTTTGGCACAGAAGGTACGCTCACATTAACTATCAAGATTTACCCTTTCTCAAAAGGATAGTTGAAGGAATGACAGAGTTGCAGTCTACACATGAAGGAATCTGCAAAGGATGTGCTCTTGGGAAAAATATTAGGAAACCATTCCCAAGCAGCAACAACAGATCTAAGGAGATTCTAGATCTTATACACTCAGATGTTTGTGGTCCGATGCCAATAAAATCTCTAGGAGGATATTTCTACTACGTAATCTTCATAGATGACTATTCAAGAAAGACTTGGCTATATATACTAAAGACAAAAGACAAAGTATTCAACAAGTTTCAAGAGTTCAAATCAGAAATAGAAAACCTCACTAATATGAAGATCAAGATGTTAAGAACCGATAATGGTGGAGAATACACATCAAAGGAATTCATTGCATTTTGCAAATCGACAGGGATTAGGAGGGAGCTGACTGTTCCTCATAATCCTCAACAAAATGGTGTAGCAGAAAGAAAGAACAGATCCATTGAAGAAACCATAAAAGCCTTACTAAATGATCAAGGTCTATCCATGTTTTTATGGGGAGAAGCAACAATGACAACAATATATGTGCAGAATAGAAGTCCTTGTCGTATATTGAAGGACATGACACTAGAAGAAGCTTTCTCAGGTAAGAAAACTAATGTGAAAAAATCTAAGAATATTTTGATGTCCTGTTTACTCTCACACTTCCAAGGACAAGAGGAATAAACTAGAACCTTCAGGAAAGAAAGGGATATTCGTGGGATATAGTGATTCATCCAAAGCTTATAGAATATATATTCCAGAACAACACAAGATCGAAGTCAGCAGAGACGTAAATTTCAATGAGAAGATGGCCTTCAAGAAATCCATAGAAGAAACTATAGAAGAAGAAGAGATTGTAGAACTTAACGAAGAAAGCACAAAAAATGAAAATGACAAAAATGAACTACATGATCATCCTAGGGAACCATGTGAAAACATTGATTCATATATCGTACCTAAGATCAAGAAAAGACCATATTGTCTTGAAGCTACCTTACAAGATGTAGAAAGACTCAAGGTTCCAGAAGGAACATTCAGAAAGAGTAAAAGACCTAAAATATTCTCAAGTTATGCAACATACATGACAAAGCTTCTAGATGAAGAACCTACCACATTTGAAGAATAAGTTCAAAAGGGACAATGGAAAGAATCTATGATAGAAGAGTATCAATCCATTATGAAAAATGAGGTATGGGAAATCGTACCAAGACCTAAATAAAAATCGGTGGTAACTTCAAAATGGGTGTACAAGTTCAAACATGCAGTAGTCAAAAGCATGGATAAATACAAGACAAGATTCGTAGCTAGAGGGTTCTCCCAAAAGGAGGGAGAATATTATCATGAAAAATTTGCAATAGTGGCCAGATATACTTCCATCAGAGCTATCATATCTCTTGCCGCTTCCATGGGATGGAACTTACATCATATGGATGTAAAGACATCTTTCCTCAATGGAGCTATTGAAGAAGAAGTATACATTGAACAACCTCAAGGGTTTGAGGTACATTCCAGAGACACTCACGTTTGCAAATTAAATAAATCTCTATATGGACTCAAGCAAGCTCCAAGGGCTTGGTATGCCAGAATGGACAACTGTCTAATGAGACTTGGTTTCTCCAAGATTCATGTAGATCCAAACCTTTATTATAAAGTCGTGGACAATGCACTTGTAATTCTACTACTATATGTTGATGATCTATTCATAATAGGTGAAGAGTCTCTCATCATTCAGTGCAAGAAGGAACTAGCTTCTGGATTTGATATGAAAGATCTAGGTCTTATGCATTATTACTTGGGACTAAAAGTATGGCAAAAGCGTAGTGAAGTATTTCTTGGACAAGGAAAGTACGCAATAAAGATCCTTCAGAAGTTTGGAATGATGGACTATAAGTCCTGGACACTCCTATGAATGCAGATATAAGAAAAGTAAAAGATTCAGATTCTGATCCAGTAGATCCATCTCTATATCGACAACTAATTGGGTCATTGATGTATTTGGTAAATACTCGACCATACATTTGCTTTGCCGTGAATACACTAAGCCAGTTCCAGGTGGAACCGAGACATGAGCATTGGATAGCTGCAAAGCATGTATTAATATATATTCGTGGAACAATAAACTGTGGTTTGAGATATACCGCATCCAACAATATACAACTTCATGGATTCACAGACTCAGATTGGGCAGGAAGTGTAGAAGACAGAAAGAGAACTTCAGGCATGTGTTTCAGCTTGGGCTCCACTCTGATATCTTGGGGCAGCAAGAAACAAAATTTTGTCGCACTCAGCACATCAAAATCATAGTATATGGCAGCATGTGAAGCATGCACAGAAGCAATATGGTTAAAGAAGTTAATATCTGATTTATTTGATCAGATTTCAAAATCAACCATAATATATTGTGATAATCAGAGTTGTATAAGATTATCAGAACATCCCATGTTTCATGAAAGGTCGAAACACATTGAGATCAAATACTACTTTATTCGAGATAAATTCCAGGAATGAGAGGTAAAGCTTGAGTATATTTCCACTGATGAGCAAACAACAGATATCCTGATAAAAACTCTATCCAGAATAAAGTTTTCATATTTCCGAGAGAAGATGGGGATCGTGGAAATAACTCCCTTAGTTGAAAGGGAAGAAATAACTCTCTAGGTTGGGAGGGAGCATTGAAAATATTATTGAAAACATTTATTTTGTGACTGAAAAATAGTCCAGCTTGGACAGATTCTTTCCTGTTCAGAAAGTGGATTGAGATTTCTGATGGACAACAATTTCCCATTGTGGTTAACATGGGAAATGTTCTAGATTGCTGATGTATCATAGACAACGACTTCCCATTGTGGTTAACATGGGGAGTGGTCTAGGGAAGTCTCTCTTCTTGAGGGTTACTCAAGAATATTGGCCCGCCTCGCCGAACAATGATTTCTCATTGTGGTTAACATGAGGAATGGTCCATTTTGGAGGTTGATACAGGACTATTTTTTCCTCTTGTGGTTAACGGAGGAAATGGTCTGAACAATCATTCCTTAGGGTTTATACATTCTCTCTAGGGTGCACTTTGATTAGTGTAGGAAGAATGGCCCAGGGTGGGGAATTGTCCAGGCTCAACAATTAGGGACATACATTCCTTAGGGTTTATACATTTTCTCCAGGGTGCACTTTGATTAATGTAGGAAGAATGGACCAGGGTGAGGAATGGTCCAGGCTCAGAAATAAAAAACAATCATTCTTCATTGTTTGAGAAGAATAGGGCAGATAGCCCATTGTTGATGTTCTATACTGAGGGCAGATATTGTTTCAGATCTCACAGATGTGAGTGAAAGATTGGCCCAGATGGTTTAGTTTATTTTTAACAATATTTTCTGTGCATGTTGTCATCAGATGATTGTTATGGAGACTGCCTGTCTCAAAACAGTAGAGATATACTACTGTGGTGGATATGTTCCACTGATTGTGACTATGTGTCACAATTTGAGTAGTTGTGTACTACCGTGGATAGACACAGTTGTGTTCTATCAATTGATATTGTACCAGTTGTCATAGGATATTATCCAGTTGGATAATAATGACAGTGCTCATGATACTACTAGTTGAATGGTCTATTTTTGCTCAAGACCATACCTCCCTAGATAGGAGGGAGTGTTTATATTATGGTATCTTCGAGAGGTATGCACCTTTATGGTGACCTTTGACAAGATTAGAATGTTCCAAAAGGAAGAAAAGAAATGAAGGAAGCCCTAGACAAGATGTCAGCTGCAGAAATATAATTAATATGAATTAATTAGTACCCATAAGGAGAAGTCGGCCCCAGTAAGTCTGCCATAACCACTATAAATACAGGGTGTCAGTTCTTGGGTGGGACTATCTGATCATCTTGGTTACTTCTTGTTTAGTGCATTAGTCTCTCTTGGCTATTGGATTTCTACCAAGATTCTTTTCTCTGTCAAGGTCAAGGTGCTCGGAGGGTGGCTTCGGCCTATGGTTGGGTGACAAGGGTATTGTCAATGGTAAAACGAGCACAATATTTCATATTCTAACACCAATATCCAGTTCCAACATGTACCATACATCAACTTGTACCTCAAACTTAGAAAGAATCATCAAAATAATTTATCCTCCCTTGAATTTTGGCCTTCTTTACTTCACCTTCCCTCTGAAATTCAGCTTAGATATCCTTTGGTTACCTCAGTCACTTGTAAATATTCAATATGCTCAAGTGTGATTAAAATGAGAGAGCCTAGCCTCTTATTTATACTTTCATGTAGCTTCCTCAAGGGGCTACCTTTTAATCATCTTAACCCACTTTCCTTAGTTTAGGGTTAACCCACTTCTAACCATTTGTCCACTTAGTAATTTCTCCATTAACTTTATTATTTAAATAATTTCTTTTGTATCCACTTTAACTTATAGTACACTCATCACTTCAATTTATTATTTACCTTCTAAAATCTTTTAAACCACTTTCCTTATTTTAGGGCTAACCC
>SNQJ01S0188698.1:18321-31228 GCA_010110895.2 Picea sitchensis
CCTAGAACACATAACTTAAAACTAACTTAGCAACTTAGGGACTACCCCCCTTGGCTTCCCTAGGAGTAAGCCTAGACGGAAGAAGTTTCAGTCAAGGTGACAGTGTGGGCTGAAACTTAGACATTTTGTCTCCGAGGGCACACTAAGTGAGTAGGACTTAACTCACGTTTGCAAGTGTGCATAAGGACGGCAACACACATCAATAACAAACAACCCAATTAATCAACAATCTCCCCCTTTGGCATTGATGGTAACACTCTGATGAAATACTGAATTCATGTCACTCATGCTCCCCCTTGTGACCATCGCTCCCCCTGGAACCATGCATTTGTGCTCTGCATATGATAAATATCTCTCCCTTTGTCATCAATGGAAAATGTATCTTTCCATCTGGGGCTGCTCCCCCTAACTGAACTGTCCTTGGGGATACTCCCCCTAACTGAAATCTTCCTGAAACTGATCTCCCAAACTGAATTGTCCTCTCTATGGTTCTTTCTTGTGTAAATCTAATACATATAAGAGAAGCATTCAAAAAAATTCATTTTGGAGTAGAAATTACTCTGAGTCTCTAGCGAAGATACTCAAAGGATTCCCGTGGAAGCGGTTTTGTAAAGATGTTTGACACTTGTTCTTGTGTTCCCACATACTCAACTCTGATGTTCTTCTCTGCAACCTGTTCCCGTATAAAGTGATACTTTATTGGAATGTGCTTCGTCTTGGAGTGCATCACCGGGTTCTTTGAGATACTAATGGAGCTTGTATTATCACAATAGATTGGAATGGGCTCATCATACTCAACCTGTATATATGTCAGAGTTTGTTTCATACATATAACCTGTGTACAACATGTTGCTGATGCAATATACTCTGCGTCGACTGTAGATAAGGATACTAATGATTTTTTATTGCTTAGCCATGATACTAAACACTCACCCAGGTAGAACGCTTCTCCACTGGAGCTTTGTTAGTCATCAATGCAACATGCCCAATCTTCATCTGTGTAGTAAATAAGTGATAGATCATTTCCTTTTGGATACCATAATCCAAACTCTTATGTTCCTTTGAGATATCTGAAAATCCTCTTCACTGCTAATACATGTGATTACTTTGGTGCTGCTTGAAATGGTGCCACCTGTCCAATTGTCTGTATTACATCTAGTCTAGATGATGTCACATATAGTAAGCTACCAATCATTGACTTGTATTTCCTCTGGCCTGTAGACTTTGAATTATCATCTTTGCTCAACTTGCAACTAGTTTTCATAGGAGTGATAACTGGTTTGTAATCTTCCATTCCGAACCTCTTTAGCATTTCTCTGATATACTTAGTTTGAGAAATAAAAATTCCTTGGTTTCTTTGACGTATCTGAAGACCCAAAAATAAGTATAGTTTTCCAAGTAATGACATTTCAAATTCATTCCGCATATCCCTTGCAAATTTCTGTCTTAACCTATCATCAATACTTCCAAAAATAATATCATCAACATAAAACTCAATTAATAAAATAGTATATTGAGTTACATTGATGTAGAGGTTGTTGTCTACACTTCCTTTTCTGAACCTTTCATGTAGATATTTATCCAGTCTATAGTACCATGCTTTGGGAGCTTGTTTTAGACCATATAAGGCCTTCTTCAATTTACAAAAATAATCTGCATTCTTTGACAACTGAAATACTTCTGGTTGTTCTATGTAGACTTCTTCTTCAAGTTCCCCATTCATAAAATATGATTTCACGTCCATATAATACACTTTAATATTCTTGGAACATGCATAAGCTAAAATCAATCATATTGCTTCCATTTTGGCAACTGGGGAAAATGTATCTTCAAAGTTGATTCCTTCAACCTGTGCGTATCATTTACATACCAATTTGACTTTGTTCCTTGTAACCTATCCATCTTCATTCAATTTATTTCTGAATACCCACTTTGTGCCAATCACATTCTTATTCTTTGGTCTTGAAACCAATTCCCAAGTGTCATTATTCTCTATTTGATCCAATTCTTCATCCATGGCCTTATTCCATAATTCATCCTTGTTGGTCTCTTCAAAACTATTTGGTTCAATCGTAGATGAGTGCTAGGTGCATTTGTTCTGGCGAACAAATTCTTCTTCTAGTCTCAACTCCTGCATCTTTGTTTCCGATAATCTGATCTGAAGGATGATTCTTCTTTACTTGTTTGCAAGGTTTCTTTTGAGACACTTGTTGAACTTGCTCTTCTACTTCGGTCTGATCCTCTTCATATTCTCCTTCTACTTTTTCATCTTCTGCTTCTTCTTCGTAAAGTTGTTCCATTGATTCATTTTCTTCTTCCTTTAATTCTCGTCCACCTGTTTCATCAATTTTTACATTGATTCTTTCCACAACTTTGTTCAACCTCAGATTGTAACATTTGTATGATTTTCTTGTACTTGAGTAACTAACAAGTACTCATTTGTCCACATGAGAGTCAAACTTTCCCATTCTGCCATCTTCTCTTTTGATGTAGCATTTTTTTCCAAATACTATGAAGTGTTTCACATTTGTTGGTCTCCCTTTCCATAGCTCGTAGGGAGTTTTGTCAGTGTTGTTTATGAGCATTACTCTGTTTTGAATGTGAATTGTTGCATGAACTGCATGTGTCCAAAAAATATCTGTCAATTTGGAATCCATTAACATTGTTCGAGCCATTTCCTATATTGTCTTGTTCTTTCTTTCAACAACTCCATTCTGTTTATGTGTCCTAGCAACAAAGAATTGTCTTTTTATTCCATGTCTGTTGTAGTAGTTCATAAATTCATTTGAAGTGAACTCTCTTCCATTGTCAAATCTCAAACATTTGATTGTTGAATCCATTTCATTTTCAACCATTTCCTTGTAGACCTTAAAGTTTTCAAAAGCTTCTGACTTATTTATGAGAAAGAAAACTGTAGTCATTCTTATATAATCTTCAACTAATAACATAAAATATTTCTCACCTTTTAAACCTTTTGTTGTAGTTTTTCCAACTAGATCAGTATGCACAATTTCTAGTGGTCTTGTCATTGAATATTCTTTTGATTTGAACCTGGTCTTTGTTTGTTTTCCTTGTTGACAATGCTTGCATACAATGTTTGTTGGTTTTGTGATCAGGGGAATTTCTCTAATGACTTCCTTTCTGTTGACTTTGACAAGGTTGTCAAAGTGTATGTGCACCATTTTTTTGTCCCATAGCCAAACTTCATATTCCTTTCCTAGACAACACTTTTCATTTCCAATTTCACTTAGTACATATATGTTGCTCGAAGTTCTTGCAAATGTTGCAATCCGTTTTCCTAAACCTTCTTTTCTTATCTCACACTTTTGTGAATCGAAAGTAATTTTATAACCTTGGTCACACATTTGAATTACAATTAGAGGATTATGTTTCATATCTTCTACTAGTAGAGCATTTTCTGTCTTGGTATTCTTGTTTCCAATTTTGACTGTGCCTTTTCCAATGATTTTAGTTGAATCATCATTTCCAAAGGAGACTGATCCATCTCTTTCCTTTCTTAATGTAAGAAACATGTATTTATCACCTCTCATTTTTTTTGAACAACCACTGTCAACATACCAACCACGTTTCTTCTGCTTAGCTTGTAGAGCGAGTGTGCATTCTGCATTTCTATACTGATTATGCTTTCTTATCCATGTCCTCTTCTGAGGTTTATGTCTGTGATTGTTGTTGTTCTATTATGGTTCTCTAGGAGGGACTGTCATTATGCAATATTTGGCCATGTGTCCAAAGTTGTTACACTTGTAGCATTCCACTTCAGTGCTCAATGATTCAAACATGTTGTAACTTCTTCTCTGTGTTTCACTGGGCCTTCTTGGATAACCCTTTTGTGTATGACTTTCAAAGTTGATTATGTTCATGTTGTTAGCTCTGCATTTTATAGCTTTATGTCCAAAATTATTGCATGCATAACATAAACCAAAAAATATAGTTTAATACCTGGGAGTTGAAGATCTTCTGAAAGGAGTTACTCTTATGAATCATTCTTCTTCCTGACACCTATCTGTTTTTGTTGGTCGTTGATTTTGAAATCTGAATCTTCTCGGTGGAGGAGTGTCCCTGTAATCTTCCTTGTAGGTCTTCATACCCCATTTGATTGTTTCTGCATAGCCTTTTGGATATGTTTCTTGTTCTGTTGTTTTGGAGCTTGATCCATTTTCTGTCTGATTGTATCCAAATCTGGACTTGTCATGATGAAGCTTTTGACTGTTGATAATGTCATCCAAAATTTTTGAGTTGTTCTGCATATTTTTCTTTTGAAGATCATTTCTTAATGTGACAATCTTTGCTTCCAAATTTCCAATGACCCTCTTTCTTCTAGTTGTTTTTTGAGTGCTTCTTAAATTATTTTATCTTCTTCTATTTGAATCTTTAAATTTGTGATCATTTGTTCTAGTTCCTGAGTGTCTTCTTTCTTGTCTAGTTCTGCTTGTAGTTTTTTTTTTTCTTCTTTTCCCTTCTTATAACTTCTATGGCACACAACAATTCTTCTCTGTAGTCAACTTCTGCCTCTACATATTATTCTTCGGTGTCTTCTTTATCAAAGTCTTCTACTACAATGAATATAACTCTTTCTGTCTCACTGTCACTAACTTCATCTTCATCTGATGAGTGTTGACGATTGAAAACTTCAACGTACTTTCGCCCGCAAAGTGTTGCTAAGCGTATTATTATATAAAACTAAATAATGCTAGTAGGTGGGACCCCCTTAAACTTTTGAAGATCACGTCTGTTCATTTTAAATATTATGATGATGTGCTACAAAGTTTTACATGGTTGATGAGAATATGCTTGTCACTAATATCAGTTAAGCTTTGAGATGTTGTTCCTCCATAATACTACAACCTTCTATTCATTTATGGTATTTATTCTTCTCACACCTGTACAAAAAAAATGTTAGTGAAAATTGCAGAAAGACATTTCGAGGAAAAGCAAAATACTATATCTAATGCAAAAGAGACCTAGCTCCGCGATACTATATGCATGAAAATACTTGTTGATAGTGGTTAAGTCATAGCTAACACAGAAATGGCTATGAAATATTGTTAAGTTACATTTTTATATGCATATGGTGGAAATTTTGGTGGTGCATTTGGCAAGGTGATAATACATTGGTTATGCATTGCTTAATGGAATCGGTAGCTGATATACATATGTTATAACATTGGTGGATCATGGAAGTGATGGCTTGCATTTTTTATGGTGATTATGCTATGTTTCGGGTTGGTGTTGATCACGCTATTTGGTGATGTTTCTAAACATGATTGTTTAGATTGTGTAGTGGTCAAGCAATTTATTTGAGTTATAGGAAATGTAAACATAGGTGGCGCATTTGGCAAGGTGATTGCAAATGGTTGAATTATTATGTGGACTTGGATTATGCTATGGTTTAAATGTGTTGATATTATCGATGCACTGGTTGATTAACGATGTTAATGGAAGGCTCGTTGGCATGTACTGCGAAGTAAATGAGATGAGGGTGGAGGTGACGTGAATTACTGCACGTCACATTTACCCTTCTCGTTGGTCTCCACCCTAGTCAGACTATTGTTTGATCTTGCTATTGTGTTCATGCTCCTTATTTTTAACTGGGTGAAACCGCTCGACCACCCCTCATCTTAAGGATTTTGATTAACATGTATGTCTCTTTTGGCCATTCTTGACTTCACTCTGGTTATGAAATGATTTCAGCTCAATAGTGTGGGTTTGTGTTTGTCCTGAGTGCTGCAACTGTGTGGAATTTTGGATTTAAATGAAAAATAGATGGTTCGATTTTTATCAGTTAATTTCGTTGGATTGATAGTCTTTCTGGGTGATAGTTCCTTATTACCACTACGTGTTGGTTGAAGGAATTTTGGCTGGATGATTGTCTTCACAGTTATTGTGTTTAATTAAGAGCCATGTTTTCTTGTTTCGGCCTTGCCAAGGGATTGTCTCTCGTCCACAAGCACCACAACCCCTTGTGCGTACACCTTAAGCCTCAAAGTCTAAATGAATTTAGTTTCTTTCCTTCTATGAAGGCTACTATACAAACCATTAACCCTCGAGGATGGGGTTGCATAGGGAAATTGTCGCGCCTGTCAAGTGGTTTCCAGTTATTGTGGTCTATTACCTTGAGTACGGGCTCACTCGTGGGTCATATAGCCATCATGTTGGTATGTCTTCCCATCACTGCCTCTGTGATATTAGATCAACCTTACATTGCTATTTTGTTTTTAAGGTCACAGTCACCCACCTTATGCTAAGTAACTCAACGATTTTGATGGAAGGGCCTCTACCCTGCATCGATTGGATGCCTGGTTATGCATAGATACCATGGCTTGTTCGGTTGGTTGTTCCTCTACCATAGTGGAATTTGTTAGTTGATATACACTCACTAATATTCACACTTTTGATGTTTCAGTTGATGGTTGGCATTGGTTACGAATATTGGGGTTGCTCACGCAAGTCGTGTTCTGTATAGGGTGTTTTGCAAAGTAAATTATTGGAATGAGTATATCTCTTGCATCTTCTGTTGTTGGTTGAATAAACCTGAGTGCACACAGCTTGCTCAATTATGATTGGATAAATCAATAGCTCAACACGATTTATTGAGTTATATCGTGGGCGTATGTTGTTGTGTGATTAGTGGGATTGTTGCACCATGAAGTTTTCTGAGTTGCACACTGTGCGTAGTATGGATGACTTGTTTTCATGCTCAGTGATATCCACTAATTTTTAAGCGTGTTATTGATTGCAAATTGACCACTATTGATGACAGGCGTGTTTGTTATTTGGTTCATTTTTTTTAGTCACAGGGGTTTGGTGTTGTTCAGACATGTCGCGTCTTGCAGATGAGGTTTTGAGAATTAGAAGATTGGATTGGATATGTTTACTGCATATTTTTTCATTAGTAGAACACACTTGATATGTGTGGCTTGGTCACTCACAAGTGACTTAGTAAATGGCCCAGAATGAGGTTTATAGTTATATCGTGGTTATATATTCCTGTGTGTCTATGGTGGAATCCTCTCATTTGTGCACCATGTATAATATGGATGGTTTGTTTTGTATGCCCAATGATACTCCCGAATTCTAAGTGCATTTATCTTTTTGCAAATTGATCACTTTTGATTATAGTTGTGTGGGATATTTGGCTTGGTTTTAAGTCCCACCGAGATATTTGTTTCACAGTGGCATGATTACAGGGTTTCATAAATTTACTCCTGCATAGCCTGTGTCTAAATAGTGGTTGTTTGGTTGTATAGTCAATTATCATTTCCATCGTGGCATGTGAGGTTTTGATTATCTTGATTATTTTTTACATATATATATATGGGAACGAATATCATTATAGAGCTTGATCGCTTTATTGCAGAAATAGTGGCTTTTAAATATAGATTGGAGAAATGTGTGGCAGTGGTGGATGTTAATGATTACAGATTGGGAATGAGTGTTGTTGTTGACTATTATAACATGTAGAATGAGTGAACAAAAGGGACATAACCTCTTACAAATTGTGTGAAATACATACCTTTAATAATGACAATGTGTTGGATATTTTATTATTGGATAGTGAACTAGTTAAATACACATGAATTATTACTCAGTGATCTGATTGTTGGTTGATGGTATGGATTTCTTGATTAATCTCATGAAAAGTAAACATGTTTTTCCCCTCTCATTATCTAATTTTCCACTAATTACAACCCCTTCACATATCCCATATTCTTTTTTTTCACCCCTTGTTTTGATATTGATCACAACTAAGAAAATTTATGTGTTAGATTGGATAGAAGTGGCAGAATTCTATGTGGATTGCAGTGAGGTTTATTGGTTTTATTACACTTGATTTTTGTTATCATCGAGCAATGAACATATCTCTTCCCTTTCATTATATCATATTTTCTCTAATTACAAACCCCTCATGTATCCCTGAACATTTTTTCCACCCCCCTGCTCATTGATTAACATTAGAACAATTTGTATGGATTGTATTGCATGAGCTCGATACATTCTGAGCAAAATCTATTTCATATTTTTAAGGAGTTGTCATGCATGGTTATTTAAAAGAATATTTTCTAATTGTTAACATATGTAGGATGAGTTTTTTCAGTCGGGGAATCCATGGTCGAGGAAACAGAGGTAGAGGTAACTGGAATCGAGACCCAAGGAGGCCTATGTTCTCAATACATTTTGATGTTGATTCTGAAGAGCTTGGCCAATTGTTCCATACTAGGTTCTTTAATTGGATTGGAAAGGGAATAGTCCAACCAAGGCCTGAAAGGCATCCCTTCCAATCCCCTCAAGCCCCCCGTATACCCGTGCCTCCTCATGTCTCTTTACAGTCTGAAGTCCCAAAAAATGATGGGTGGCAGGAGATTGTTCACCCGACAGTCTCCCAACATCGTGGCTAGACAAACTTAACCTTGCCTGCTCCCCCACATTTGAACCCCATTTCTGAAGCTGCCCCTAACCACTCGCTGGTGCAATCCTCCCATGCCAGCAAGAGATTGAAGACTGAATCCCACCATGCACTTGATAAAGGAAAAACTGTTGCTGCCCCTTCCTCATCCTCCGATGACTCTGACAAATCCGTGTCTTCACAGATGCATTTGAGGGATGATTGTTCCCATGTGATCAGTGAGATAAAGCCTAAAGGCTTTGCCAAACTCAAGGCAATTTTAGGAAAACCAGGAGGTGACAACAACAACCAAGGAAGGGTTGCTTCACAAACTGAAAAATATGGATTTTAAATTTTATGTTATTTATTGTTTTATGTCAGTGGACTCCATGGATTTTGGACAACATGTTTTATTTTGATATATGAGTATTAGTTTGAAATATTTTCAAATTTATGAGCTAAAATTGTCAAAGGAAAATATGTTTTGAAGGGAGGCACAAGGGGTTTGTTTGCTTAAAAAATGGGGTATGTTATGATGCGATGATTGTTATCACTAAAGGAGTCACAAGGGGGTCCCACCTATTAGTTATTATTTAATTATGACCATATTATGATTATTACTTTTTCCCCCCTCCTTAACTAAAGTTAGTTAAGGCCTTATGTTAGCTTAACTAATAAGTTAGTTCAACTACTCTAACCAATTCTAAATTGTTAAAAGCTGAAATAAGGGGAGGAACAAGAAGAGGATAGAAGCACAAAGCATGCTAAGGTTTTCTCTTTGAGTTTATGTTGAGATAGTTTAGTTTTCATTCATTAATATATTCATCATATTCTCTTTTGTGATAGTAGGGTCTTATTGTAGACAACAGTATTCAAGGTTAAATCAAATCATTCAGACACTTGTTCTTCAGAGGTGTTGTTCTATCTTTGATAGTCTGTGTAGACTTGTCTGTTTGTGAATTAACTTTCATGACTGATAAAGGTTATTGTGCAGAGTTGAGTGGGCATAAATATGTGGCAACCTGATCCATCTTTTAGAGTTCAATTTTGGTTTTCTGTCAGAGGTCCTTTTGTATGTTCCATCGGGGATTTCTAAGTTTGACGTTGGTCCAAGATTTTTGTGTGAAGTTTTGTAAAGAAAATGACTCTTTGGTGAATTGGAATGAAATAAAGGATTGATTTGTGTCTCATCTATCTTGATTATGATCTTGGTAATACATATTTTTAGAAAAATACATAAAAAGTGAATTTCCAACAAGTTTTTTTGTTGATAAAATACTAGCCTAAGCACTTGTAATTAATACTTGTGAGTTAGGATATATATTTTTGTTGGCTATAAACATAGGGTGATATTCCCGTCTACTTTACTTTAGCCAAGAAAAGCCTGAAAATGCTTGAGTAAGATCAATTCATATCTTTTCCTCAAGATTTATTTGGCAACCATACTATCAAGCAGAAGACAGCTGGAAGACGTCCAACGCAAGTTTTTTAATTTTTAAAATTTTCCCTTGAAGTTGATGCGCTGAACATAAATGAGATCATTTAATTTAGGCGCCTTGGTAAGAATGTATTCAGACTTCGAGCCATACGCTCTCGTCTGAGATAGACAGAGGCATTTATAGTAGTAGTTGCAGGTAGATAGAATTGAATTCTTAGATTAGACAGTTTTTAGAGTGCAGGAGGGAAAACCAAATATAGACACCCTCATTTGTATCATTGTAACATGAAGCAACAAGAGTTAGAAGAATCAAGAGAGC
Organism: Picea sitchensis; assembly: GCA_010110895.2. Taxonomy (NCBI): domain Eukaryota; kingdom Viridiplantae; phylum Streptophyta; class Pinopsida; order Pinales; family Pinaceae; genus Picea; species Picea sitchensis. The sequence continues at coordinate 28,483 of SNQJ01S0188698.1, forward strand.
ATAGGAGAATAGCAGATAGTTGTAAAGAACACCCATGTACAGATCTTGAATTAATAGAGAAGTTGATTCAAATTCATGGTTGTTGTGTTATTCTCTGTGTATGTGTGTTGAATGCTCTGCTTATGAATATTTCTTCTGTTATGCATTTATTATCATGCGGTGTGTATGAATTCATGTGTTGAGATTGAAGTTTGAGAGGAAGTGAGGTGATTACAATTGTTTCCTTTTTGAGCGAGGATTCCTGCAAGGAGTGTAGTTGAAGTCGTCCGCAAGGAAGTGCGTTGACAGAAGGCTCAGAGAGTAACTCTTGTTCTCCAAGCACTCAGAAGTGAAAGTGAGTTGCTAAAGCCATTCAAGGAGTGCGCCGGATAAGGAGAGTCTCTGTCATGACGCTGAGCAGAAGCTTTGGGAGACTGCTGCTGCAGGAGTGCGCAGAGTCGAGTGACTTCAACACTTAGACGTGATTGAAGATTTTCCACAAGGAGTGCGTGCAAGAAGTTCTCAGAAGGGCTTGAGAAGTCGAGAATAAGATCAGGAGGTATAGGCCTTCGAGTTCACCGAAGAACAAGCGCAGGGAAACTGCCGTTGGAAGTCGGAGGAAGCGTCGCAGGTTGGCGAGCGAGCAAACGAGTCTCGTGGAGAGACACTTCTTTATTTCTCAGAATCCTCAAGGGGAGAACGGATGGAAAAAATATTTGGAAGAGATTTCACAAAGTTCCGAGAGCCGTTGGATCTCCCAGAGGTGCAAGGTAGTTACAGCGTAGGTGTGGAGAGGATTCAAAGCTCAGGAGGGGTAGCACTGTTGATCCAAGTCGGTCAGAGCCATTGGATTTTTCACGAGATCGTGTATCGGGGCCTCGCGAGAAAAGACTCGAGAGTTTGGACACAGAGGTTGCGAGGTTGCGAGGAGCGAGATTCTGACCGTTGGAGGATAGGTGGAACTTCGCATGTCGGGAGATCGTAAGAGGAAGGGTTAAGAAATTGGCGTTAAAAGTCACGAGACACTAGGTCACGAGACAACGAAGTGGCGAGAGATTGTGAGTCGTCCATCTGAAGGGAAAGGTGTCAAGGATCGAGAGATCTCGCAAACTCGGAGCTTGCAGGGTGAACGCCCAAGTGCTTGGCGTTAAAATTCGCAAGACGCGAGGTCGCGAGGCAGAGAAGTGACGAGAGGATGTGATCTGTCCATATGCGTAGGACAGGTGGCAGAGATCGGGAAGCCTCGTGAACTCGGGAGTTCGCAGGGTGAGAGCCCAAACATTGGGTATTCAAAGTCGCGAGGAAGCGAGTAGCGAGAGAAGGAAATCCGTCGGATCCCGATCATGGGAGGACCGTTGGATCTGCGCGTGGGATCGCGTCCCGGGACCTCGTGAGAAAAGGCCCGATAACTTGGCTACAGAAATAACGAAGTCGCAAGGGAGCGAGATCACGAGTCTCAGTGCCTCGGGTATCGGAGGTTGGAGAACCAAAATTTTGTTACCGCAAGTAGTGAGGTCACGAGTAGCGAAATCCCTCAGGGAAAAGTCAGCGAGTTGACTGACCATCAGGTCTCGGGGATCCGATAGCCCAACGCTCAACCTTTGAACTCGCGAAGTCACGAGTTCTGATTTCCCCGATAAAGCAAGGAAGGGGGGATCGCACGAGAGAACTGTGGGAGAAGATTTCCCGATAGGGAAATAGAAGAACCTTAGAGTTCTTCGGGTTGAGAAGAAGAATTTCCTGTGAGAGCGGACGTGCCCGTGGGTGGCGCGACTGCGTCAAGTGGTATCAGAGCATAGAAAAGTTCTTTTCTTTCTGTAGCAAAGGAAAATGAGAATTCACCATGCCGCCAAGGAGAAGAGGTATACAATCACCCGATCCAGAGGAGGAAAGGGAAATGTCCAGAGAAAGAGGTAGGCAAGTACAGAATCCAGACGTGGAGAGAGAAGTGCGAAATCTTCATGCCAGAATGGAGGACATGGAGATAAGACAAAGGCGAAACGCTGATGCAGGAGATATCAGTGAATTCGAGGATGAAGAGGATGCTGGACATGAAGAAGAAGGAATCCCAGCAGAAGATGCAGCCAATGAGCGTTTAATTAAGGCTATCGCTCGGATGAGTTCAAAAACAAGAATGGACATTCCAGCCTATGAAGGGAGTCTAGATGCAGAAGAGCTTCTAGACTGGATTAGATATCTTGACACTTACTTCGATTATGAAGATATCGAAGATGACAAGAAGGTCAGACATGCTGTCATGATATTAAAGGGACATGCAGCCTTATGGTGGGATGAACTGGAAGATGATAGGCGTTGCCAAGGCAAGAAAAATATTAAGAGCTGGGACAGGATGATTGCAAAGATGAAGGCAAAATTCATTCCCAGGGACTACCAAATTTCTCTATTCAGGAGGATGCAGAACTTGAGACAGAAGCTGATGACAGTGAAAGAGTATACTGAAGAATTTTACAGGTTGAATATCAGAGCAAGTCATCGCGAAAACAATAACGAAAAGGTGGCCAGGTATATGAATGGCCTGAGGTATGTGTTTGCACCCAATTCGTCACCTTGTGAGAAAATAAAGGGTTCTTACATGCCTTGTTGGGTCTTGCAGAGCATGACAACTATAGTGGAAAGGGTTAGAGGAAACAAAACAAAACAATAAACAAGAAATAAATTAAAACAAACTAAAACTATGAGCATATGGAAAAAGAAATAACAAACACAAAAGACCAATATCACCAATGTTTTGAGCTGGTCTATTGAT
>SNQJ01S0188699.1:0-18646 GCA_010110895.2 Picea sitchensis
CAACAACTCCCTAAGTGTTCCAACACCAACTGGATGGAAGCACCAACTTCCAGTCACACAGGCACCAACCTGTAAAACAGAGAACAACAATTCTCCCTTGCACCACCCTGCCACCCAGTTTTCTCTAGTTGCAACTGGATGGAAGCTACAACTCCCTGTGTTCAAGCACCCACTTGAACCTCTGAGGACAACAGTGCTCCCTAACACCTCCCTACCACCCTGAAATATAAAGTTTGCTATATATAAATTTATCACAGTGATACAATATTTATCAATGGCTTACCGGTCTCATCACTGTTCTGCTACACTACTGTGCTTTACCTGCATCAGTGTCTTCCTGCACACCTTCCTTACGCTTTATCTTCTTCTGCCTTTTATGATCTGTGCGCCATGTCCCTTCTTTACACCATTCCTCTTCTGTGCATTTCAGTTGCTGCACTCTGCCTCCTTCTACACACCTGAATCACTCTCAACAACAACCAATCTCTTCTTTGTTCTACGTTTTTATTCTGACTGTGCATATTTTGCATCCTCTATTCATAATGCTTCTGCATGCTCTCCCCATGTCGAGTGCTCTGCCTGATCATCATTGCAACTCTTCAACTTCTCTGGCGGTTAAACCCATGCGTCCATCATCACTGGGTGTTATGTCGAGATTCCTTAGCCTCTCCAGCAGTCAAGACTCTTCGTCTTCTCTGTCACAGTCGAGCTCATTCCCTCTATTGCAGTTCCAGGCTCCAACGGTCTTACATCTGTCAATAGCCTCTATGAACAATCTTCATGCCACTGGAAGATGCCTCGAGACTCTTCATCTTCTCTGGCGATCACCCTAAAGTCTCTTCGAGTCCTCTGGCAGAAACCATCAATCATTTCTAGGAGTTACACTATGAACCTCCAAGAAAACACATCAACAACTGAATCGCCAACCGTCCAAGAGTCATGATTCAGTTCTGCTAACTGAATCGTAACTTATCAATTAACTGTGAAGATCAATAGTAGCCCTTCGATTAGATTTCCAAGTATCCAACATCGTTGGATTACAAGCACAGGGTCTCGCGTTGATTTTGCCATTTCGCATTTCGGTATTTCGGCATTTCGACATTCCTGTGGTGAAGAGTCTCGACACTCCAAGTCGCAATCCTTGAAACTATGAAAAAGTTTAGCTCCACTAGCTTCTTCCCCTCACGTGACCACCAGTGGTGACCACAGGCTACGCCAAAAGGTGTTTCACGATTTTTTGCCGTGAGTTGCTTCCTTGACTCCTGGAGTTTACGCTTCTGAATGGGATCGAACGATCACTTGTTGAACTTTCCATTTCCATGCCATTATCCCTGCACTGCTGGTCGTGATCTTTGCCATCAATGACAAACACACATACTCTTCACTATCTCTTTTGATCTTATCGAGCTTGTTCTGCTGCGTCTTCCCAAAATACTTCTGGTGCCCACCTGGCACATTCTTCCTGTACTTAAGCCATCGTCGTTGTTGTACTTGCCATCAATGACAAGAATACGCTGTCTGTAAAACATGCCAACATGTTGAAGTCTTGCTAAATTTCAAAAGTGCGGAACAACCTTGAACATGAACCATAGAGCACAATCACATAAACTTATTCACACATCAACAAAAATACCTTGTAAATGCTCTGGTCATTTGATCATGATGCCCCTACAACTTCTGGCAGAATTTGTAGCAGCCAATTGTATTTGGAAATAGTTCACTTGCAAAAGCAAAACCTAAGACCCGACTCTCGATTTTTGGAGACAATACATGACTCAATAATTTCGGGAAGAAGATCTCTGTGATAGGGTAAAAAAAATGAGGAAACCTACAGTTTCAGAAAACTTGGGTTCTTTAGATAACAAACATAGGATAAACATGATAAAATTGGGTTATGATGACAGGTAATGGAGATGACTAAGATCTTGGGCATGGTATTCACGTGGACAATCATGATGAGGATTAAGTGACAACTCATATCTCGACTTGACAGGAGTTTGAATTTTGAAAAATTGAAAAGCGCGGGCTGGGAATTAATTTCAGAAATTTATATATATTTTTAATTTTACATAGACGTTTTGGTAGCGCGAAGGCTATTTCTTATGTGAAAACGCTACCAAAATATCACTTTGTCATAAATGCTTAAAATTTGTCATCAATGTCCCAAAGACCCCTAACATACCTTAACAAACTCTAAAAACCTCAAAGAGCCACCCTATCAGAGCCATGTTTAAACATTGGCTCCAACTATGGGATGATGTCCTTCGTGTGAGGCATCAAGAACAAGTAGACGAGTTATCTTTAATGTCCTTGAAGTCTACAACCTGCTATCCATGCCCACATCTAAACCGATCCACATTCTGCAAATCAAACTATCCCTCCTAGTAGTGCCTTGTATCCATTGAGCTAATGGAGTCTTTACTCTGTTGATCTAACACACCACACCTGCTCAGAAATATGAGCTTATTTATATACAAACCTACTCTAACCAACTGAACCAATTTGCTTAAGTATAAACAAACTTCGAGTTCAACCATTCAAGTAACAAATATGCTAATTGAAATTGGCCTCCAAGCACAAATAGGATATTAGAAACCGAAAAAGATAACAACACCCTACAATATTGAAGCCCATATTTGAAATTATGAAATTCTGCCTTTACAAAATGAATGACATAAACTTTTTTACTCTAATTTGACTCCATATAGGCTGCTATAGGATCTTGAAACTTATTTGAAATAGAAAACTGTTCTAGTTCATTTTGAAGTAGTTGATAAATGTCATCTGCTTCATAAAGGTTAGGGGCAGTGACTTCCTCTATTTCCGATTGAATAATATCCAATACACGCTTACCAGTTCGTGCAAATTGTTTATCCACCACTGTTGGAAAAAAAATATAGGGTAGCTGATTTGATAACTCCTATGCATTTTCTGTTGCTGCAACTGTCTTCAATTCAATATCATTTCTTTTACTGCCTTCCCATGCATCCGATTCATAGATGTCATAAATTGGATCACTGTTGCAATCCTTAGTGAAAGCTGATGTAAAGTATCCTCATACTCATCATAAACATGATCTTTATTGCATATTAATGTACAAATATGCACTTCCTCATCTGAGTATTCATCAAATAAACACTGATCTTCATAAAAATTTGGGACACTATTTACATTTGATACAATGTCAAATGCCTTCACATCTCTTTTTTCATCATTATCATTAAAATCAGCATGAGCATCTTCCTCTTGTGCAAAAGAATCAGAAAAAATATTCAAGTATAATTGATTTCTCATCTATGCTTTTCATCAACAATTTCTTTTTCATTCACATTTTCAACATTGTTATCTATTGTGTCCTTAATATGCAACTCATATTCTGCACAACAATTTTTAAATAAAAATTCAGCTGAAAAATACCTCTCACAATGCTCCTTGAATGCTACGTGAATTCCTTCAAAGAAGAAATACTTGAATGAGGCAGAGAGAAATACCATTGACGTGCATCACCATCTAAAGAGTGCATGAACATTTTCATCAATACATCATTACCATTGATGAAACTCAATGAGATGTTGTGCAGGATTATCCTCCTCCCTTTCTCTGAATATGGGAATAAAATCTCTCCATTCTGACATACAAGGCACTGAATGTGGGAAACCAGGAATTGCAAAAATGTTGAGAGGTGCACACCTTCGAGCTAGAACAACAACAAATCCCTTCAACATCTGAAATTGTGGAGTCGCCACTGGATTCTTCAGTCATGGAGTTGCTAGGTGAATGATTTGCAATCAAATTTCGATGCTGGTTCTTGTCCACCGTCAAGAACTCAATCTAGTCTTTGTCATCCCCCAGGGAAGATAACTTTGTTCTTCGTCCCCGACAACGATGTCAAAATATATTAGTGCTATAAGTTGTCTCTACACTGCTATAGAGCCAAGCCTAGCACATCTTAGTTATTGCAATACTTTTTGTAAATAAAGATTGGTTTGGTTTGAAGGTCAAGTAATAATGAATGAGAAAGGGAGAGAACAAGAAGCTAATTGCAGATCAGTGATATACCATTGGGCATGGAGTCAAGTAAACACCCCATTGATCAAAGACAATTGAATTGCATATCAGATAAAAAACTTATATGATGGATAGAATAATGGAGAATGTAACAAAAAGTAGAACGCCCACCAAACATAGATTCTACCTGCAAAATGGATTGGAAGGATACTTGAACAAAGCACACATATAATAGGCAATCACAACATATTTTCTACTGCTCATGAATCTATATTTATGGGCAACCATCGATTCTCAATGTCTACACCTTATTCGAGCAAGATGAAAATGCAAAATGGAAAACAAAAGAAGCCACAATCTGATAAAACACTTCTCAGGAATCTTCAATGTCAGAAATGATTACATAGAAAAATGCCCCCATGCTTACAATAACTCATACATGTTTCCTGCCTTCTCAGTACCCTCCCAGGCCTTCCCCCCTAAATTACATTTCATTCATAGAATATATAGATTTACATGGCAGTTTTCAGATCCAAAACAAATGGATCGAGAGTAATTACATTATGATCAAGTCGAGAGCATTGTTACTCCAAAAAGCACATTTGGGAAGATACGAAGGAAAAAATATAGTAAATTTGTTAAAGATCCTAACTTTATGGGATTACTTTGACCAAATCTTTTCTAGCACTTTCTCACGAATCCCATCCTTTAGATGATGTTGACATGTGTTTTAAATAATAATCATGCTCTAAGGGAACCTCAAGATCCACTAAATAGCTTGCTGCCTTTAAAATTTGCATACTTTGTTTTTTTTGAATATTACAAGATTTTTGGTAGCATTTCTGTTTTAAAATGTTGAAAAACGCTACCAAAATCATTGTCCGTAATTTAAAAAAAATAAACTAACCCGACTGCAAAATTTGACCAAAACTCCGATTCCCGTGTCCTCTATATAGTCATTTTTTCTTCAATGCTGGCTGGAATAAATTATTTACTTTTGTGATTGAGCCACTTCTGTCTAAAAAACAATTCTACTATCCCTTGAAGTTTTCATGATTCGACTTCTGATAATCTGCAGAACCTTCGTTAATAACTTTTCTTGACTCTTTTTAGAAGAGTACATCTGCAAAAAAAAACCTAAGACTCGGGCCCTAGACTTTGGGTATGATAAACTGTATGATAAATCCAGGAAAAGTATTCACAACATGGTTAAAAAGGATCAATTTCAGGTTGAAACAAGTGGATATAACAAACAATGAAATGAGTAAACAACCATAAATAATCAGAGTTAGAATAATGATACTTGGTTGCCATGACTTAATTTTTTGAACAACTCATACATGTGGGAGAACATGAGGAGGTTTGAATGACAACTCAGAGCTCGACTTGACAGGTCCCTTGAAATTCATTTTTTCCAAAAGTATGCATGGGACTGAAAATTTGGGTATATATATATTTTAATTTTATTAAGGTGTTTTGGTAGCGCTAGTCATATACCATAACTAAAAACGCTACCAAAATACCTCTTTCTCACAAGACTTAAAATTTGACATTTATGGAAAAAAATATCTCAAAGACCCCTGAAAAAACTTAAGGAGTCCTATTAGACCTTAAGGATAAACCCTATCATATCCATGTTCAAACACTGGCTCCAACCGCGGGATGATATCCTCCTTGCGAGGCATCAAGAACAAGTAGACTAGATGCCTTTATCTTTGTTTCATGAACTGAGAATGATTTCTTTGTTTCTTCTCATCAAACTCTCCAGTCCAATTTTGCTTTACAACTAATCCAATCCAAGATTGAAAACATACTAAAAACAAAACTGCAAATGAAAATTTTGTACACTAGTGTCTCCATTGGGCTATGGAGTCTTATTTCTGATCTACTGCAAACCACACCAAAATAAAAACAAAATGCTCATCTATGAGCTTATTTTCCTACTTTACTCAACTCAATTTTGCTTAATCAAGTGTAATCAGATTTCCAGTGAAGCCATGGAAATATGGAAATATGGATTTGTGAAGTAAAAAATAGAAGAATGATGACCCCAATTCAACTCCATGTAACTTTCCACAGGGTCATAAAAATCATAAGAGAATAACTCTTCTTTCTTTTTGAAAGAAATGGGCTACAAACTGTTGTCACTATTGATTACATTTTGTCTGATATCTTCTGCAGATCCAGGTTCAAGAATGGTAGATGTAAGCTTATTCTCCTACTTTACTCAACTCAATTTTGCTTAATCAAGTGTAATCGATTTCCAGTGAAGCCATGGAAATATGGAAATATGGATTTGTGAAGTCAAAAATAGAAGAATAATGACCCCAATTCAACTCCATGTAACTTTCCACAGGGTCATAAAAATCATAAGAGAATAACTCTTCTTTCTTTTTGAAAGAAATGGGCTACAAACTGTTGTCACTATTGATTACATTTTGTCTGATATCTTCTGCAGATCCAGGTTCAAGAATGGTAGATGTAAGCTTTCTGATTTCTGGAGATGGCTGCTCAACCGTTGGTGATAAAAACATGATCAACTGCTCTAGTGACTCTTTCTTATCTTTGTCACCGCCTTCCCAAAAATATGATTCACAACCGCCATAATAATAAGGTCATTTCTAAGAGGTTCCAAAGATGTGGTAAAAATCTGATCATCTTCTGAAACTAAACTGTCATAGACTGGTTCTAACTTTTCATGGACAATGGATTCAATACTTTGCTATGATAAAGATGAATATTTCTGTTCTTTAATGCTATCATCAACTTTATTAAAAACATCCAATGAACTTACAACCATGCTATTAAGAACACTACTGAATTGTCAACACTCCAGTAAATCCTCTTCAATTTCTTCATCAATGAATCCTCTTTCATCCTTTCTACTAGAAGAAGAAGTTATTGTATGCCTAAAATGTGAATTAAAATCCACACAACAGTGCTCAAACAAACTTTCAGCTGGATAAAACTTTTTATAGTGCTCATGAAAAGCTGCATGGAACTTTTTTAAACGATAAATACTCGAGGAGAGAAGAGATCGATGCCATGCATGTGCATCGCCTTCCAAGGAGTACATAAACATATTCAAAAATACATCTTCATGATGAATATCAAATTGATCCATGTATTGATGAAAAACAATTAAGTGTTGTGCAGGATGCTCATGATCATCTCCTCCGGAACTCCTAAGGTAGTCTCCTCATTCATGCATAGTAGGCACATCATTAGGAAAACCATGAATATCGACAAAATCAAATCGATCAAATCTACGAGCCAAAATGGATTCCATAGCTTTCAACATCTTGGATTAGTTGGAGTCACCAAGCGATTCTTCCTTCATGGAGTCTGCCAGAATGATCCGGATCATTATGTCCGGGATTTTAGTCTTACCATAAAACGACATTCGACCGCTTTGTCGCTCTCTCCTGTGGAAAATGTTTTCGTTCTTCGTCCCCTATTAACAGCTTCCAAAAGATGCCAGTGCTGTAGTCGCATTCTAGATTGCTATAGAACCAAGCCTAACACATCTTGAACTTGCTAGAATGATTGTTTGATTAAAATGTAGTTGGAGGAAGGTGGAAAGAAACTAACAACAAGTCAACTTTAAATATGGCTAAATACAAGGTTAGCATCTGATGAGTTATATATTTAAATTAGATGTTGAATACATAATTATGAAGCCAACAAGCTAAGGTTTATATAAAGAAGATAGAGTTAAAATATTTCAAATGACAATATGATTGCGTCCGACTCTCATTTCATCACTTAAAATAAAAGAGAACTTGCTAGGATGAAATGCTTTCAAATTAGCAAATTTAAACACACATGAACACAATATCCATAAGACCCCAAGCCCACACAGAGACATCAATAACTGCACAATAGTTATAGTCTTTACATGAAACTAATATGCTATCAATTTACTTGTATTCATAAGAGAGAATACACCATATAAGAGAAACAAAGGTCCATAACTTGCTTCTGAAACTTTGATAATAAAAACAATCAAACTTTAGGCCCGTCTTAGTCCTGTACATATACATAGGAACCTCACTACTCAACCCTGAGCTGGATTATTTTCCAAATGAAATGAAAGAAGATATATTAAAATGAAATACTACATAACATTACAGAAACATAGAAATACAACAATACATGATTTCTGCTAATGAAATAAATGTACAATGATCAAAAATACAGAGTGCAAGACTAACTAGAATGGTGGCATTTTATCTCCGAGAAGATATGTGATTTTAATTAGTTCATTCACAAGAATGCGATGATGATTTCGCAATGAGGTCTGGCTGTCTTTTTAAGGATAAACATATCGCCAAAACCCTAGACATCCAAAAAACCTTAACTCCTAGGAGATGAAGCGCCAAAAGTCATGTGGGCTCTGCTGGGTATAGTACAAACTTCCTGGTCGTAACTTTGCATATGATCTTTGTTTAGGCGCGTGTGATATCCCATTAGAAAGGTATTTTCTAGAAATGCGCATCATGCCATCGTAACCGACTGCTTTTAGTTTGGCTATGGAAAGCCAAGAAAACACAGTTTAGGGCCCCAAACGGCCTTGTAAGTACATAAAGATGTACTTATATGAAAAATTCCAAAATAAGACACAATTGGAATAGGTGGAAAACCACCAATACCCACCTGGATCGCATTGCAGTAGGGCTTCGTGACGTAACTTAAGTGCAGAACCGACAATTAGAAAGAAATGTTCCCATTACAGAGAAACATGCCGAATCGAATCATTAAGATGAACCAGTTGGAATTTGTAATATTCCAAATATAAAATAGTATGTAGAACAAAAAATAATTATCTAGAAATGGTAGATAAAAAAAAATATAACCAAACGCCTACAAATAATATCTAAAATGATACCAGAATAATACCATAAAGAGAACTTTGATTATTGAGAGCAATGTTCACTTGCCTCTTCGAGGGGAAATCTCCAATCGTGAAGCGCAGCGCTCTGCTACAATAATATCCAAGACAAAACTTCATACCCTCAACTCCTATTTATACTTCAAATATGTCTATCAAAAAGAACAATCTAGAGTAAGATCCTTCTAGAAGTGGAAGCTTCGCTTAGGTCTTCTTACTGGAATTATTCTTCCTGGCTAAGCAGGCCTTTTATTAATATTGACCTTTATTACATGGAAATTATATTTAGTTCTACCTACATGAGGGGTTAGGGTGGTTAGGTCCCTAACATGTCCTCCCTTAAAAACATCCTTGTCCTTAAGGCTTGATGAGGAAATTGTTGCAAAATAAAACCTAGCTCCCAGGTGGCATCGGTTGGAGTTGTATATTTCCACCGGACTAACACTACTTGATGGTTCGTTGATGTACGTACTTCACACCGGGTCCAAACTACTTGTGGATGTATCCAAATGGAGTCTTCGGGTCCAACTCGGGAATGCTGGTTTGAGTTTGGCACTTAGTTCCAATCACTCCTTTGCTGCGAAACATGAAACATGTGATGGATATTAGAATGACCGGGAAAAGATAACCGACAGGCTTCACCGGTCCTACATGCTTGAGAACCATATAAGGACCATAAAATTTTGAATCAAGTTTATGAAAATGTTCAACCTTGAGTGAATTATTCTTATAAGGTTGCAGTCAAAGAAACACTTGATCCTCTTCTGCAAATTGACGCTCAGAGTGACTTTGATTTGTTTGTTGCTTCATGATTCTAGGCTATGACCAAATTCTCTTTGAGGGTACAGAATAGCCTCTCAACTATAAGCCGCTGGTCAATCACCGACCTTCTCGACACCTTGAAAAAGTATGAGAGAAATCAAGGTGGATTTTGTCCATATAATCGCTTCAAAAAGGAGTCATGTGTGTAGATGTATGGTAAGAAGTGTTGTTCCACCATTCAACTAGTGGTAACAATTGATCCCATTGATTTTCCTTCTCCGGGATGCAAAAACACCTCAAATATGTTTCCAAAACACTTGGTTGACAACTTCAGCTTGACCATCATTATGGGGAGGATAAGTTGTGCTAATATGCAATTGGGTGCTTTTACGGAAGAAGCAAAAATCACGTGAAAGTTGGTCACATCATAAACAATAGAATGCGCATGCCATGAAGCTTAAATACCGATCCATGAAAAGTTGATGAGTGGATGTCAGAATGTAAGTAATTGAAGCACACATAAATGAGCATACTTGGAAAGATGGATCGACTAACACCATGATGACTAATTTATTGTCCGGATTTAGGTAAGCCTAAAATAAAATACATAGAGATATACCACCGCCAAATAGTAGGTGGATTCGGAAGAGGTTGTAGTGTGCCGTGAGATTTGATTGTTTCTTCCTTTGTTAAGTGCTGATTAACACCTCACATTCAACAACAAAATTTAACGTCTCCATTTCATACCATCCTGTAAAAAAAATGATTTGACCCGGCCATAGGTTTTGATAAACCCTAATGCCTAATGGTGGGTGTAGCATGAAGCTCGAAAGTACCGCGGATTTAAATTTTGAATGTTTACTTAAATACAAAATCGTAGACTTTGTTTTGAAGCTCATCATTGAGACAAGAGTAAATCGAGGAGATTGAGAATTGGCCCGCACTATTGTATCGATGTAAACTTTTGGATCGTGGTAGCTATTCCCCGCTTAACAAATTGGAGCCAACCGGGTACAATGAAGGAGAGAGAAAAGGACTCTTCATCTTCATATTTTATGGAAAGTGCATCAACAACTAGATTTTCTTTTCCTTTCTTTGTAAATGATCTCTCATAATCATATCCAAAGAGCTTAGTCACCCATTTTTGTTGCTTTGGGAGGAAAGACGCGTTGTTCCATAAAAATACTTGAGGCTTTGATGATCCTCGCCTTAATTTGAAAGTGTTTCCCTAATAGATAAGGGCACCAAAGTGTTAAAGTTCAAGCTATTATTAGGTCTCTTTCAATTTACTAGATAACAATAGCATAGATAGGATCACCTGAGAGAAACACAATCACAAGATACACAACATTTATCCCTTGAAACCCTCATGTATGAAAACCCATGAAAAATTCCTTAATATAGATAGCCAATAATGCCAAGACAATGAACCAAACAACACATAAATTCCTCTCCCAAGGATGCTCTTCTCTCTCTCTTCCTAAGTAACCGGTAATCAGAATTTCTTCAATACTTTGCGCATCTAGATGAGAGAATGGAGGGAGATCTGAGAAGACCGGAATGGATTGATGGACGGATGGATGAAATGGATGGATGGATGGCCGGATGGATGAATGGTAATGGACAGGACGGATGGAATGGAAGGAGAGGAGGAATGGATGAGGATGGATGGAAGGAAAGAGGACGGATGGATGGATGGATGGAATGGATGGATGATGGAGGAGGAAGGAGGAATGGAGGGATGGAAGGAAGGAAATGGAATGGATGGATGGACGGATGGATGGATGGAATGACGGAAGGAGGAAATGGACGGAATGGATGGAGGAAGGAATGGATGGAGGAGGAAAGGACGATGGAAGGATGGAGGAAGGATGGATGGATGGACGGATGAAGGATGGAAGGAAGGACGGAATGGATGGATGGATGGAAAGGAAGGATGGATGGATGGAGACGGATGGATGGAATGGACGGATGGATGGATGGAGGATGGAGGAATGGATGGAGGAATGGAGGGAATGGACTGGAGAAGGAGGATGGACGGATGGAAATGGATGGATGGATGGAGCCGGAAGGACGGAGGACGTTTTAAAAAGCCCAGCAATCACTGGAGTCCAAGTGAAATAATTCTTTTTAAGGATAGCAGTGAGAGGTGTCGCAATCTTTCCATAATTCTTAAAAAACTTGCGATAATAACTTGTTAAACCCAAAAATCCATGCAAGCTTTTGAGAGTCTTTGGGTGAGGCCAATCTTGCATAGCTTCAATCTGTTTAGGATCCACCTTCACACCGACCTTTCCAACAAGATGACCCAAGTACTCGAATTCCGAGGCATCAAAAGCACATTTAGATTGTTTGAGGAAAATTTGGTGCTGAGAGAGTAGATGGAGAAATTGATCCAAATGAGCAAGATGGGCTGTCCAGGTTTTACTATAGATGAGGATATCATCAAAGAAAACTAATACATAATGACAAAGAAAAGGACAGAAGACATGATTCATGAGGCTTTGGAAAGTGGAGGAAGCATTACACAAGCCAAAGGGCATGACCAAAAACTCATAGTGGCTCTCATGAGTTCTAAATGCATTCTTAGGAATGTCTGCCTTGTTCATATGGATCTGGTGGTAGCCATAATGAAGATCAAGTTTAGTAAAGAACTGGGCGCCACTCAATTCATCCAAGAGGTCATCAATGACAAGAATGGGAAATTTGTCTTTAATGGTGGTTTGTTGAGGGAGCGGAAGTCAAGAAACATGTGCCAAGAACCTTATTTCTTAAGGACCATGACCACATGAGAAGAGTAGGGGCTCCTACTAGGGTGGATAACACATGTGTTGGGCAGTTCTTGAACAATTTTCTTAATTTCATTTTTTTGGGAAAATGGGTGACAATAGGGACATATATTGGGAGGAAGGCTTCTTGGGACAAGGGGAATGGAATGATCAAGAACACCACGAGAAGGAGGGAGTCCCTGGGGAGTGGAAAAAACCACTTGATGTTTAGAGAGGTTGTATTGGAGCTCTTGCACACAAAGGGTGTCTCAATGGCTTGTATGGCATGGAGTTGGGAAATAATGTCGGAATGAAATTTTTTGAGCAGCTTTTCCATGTGATGGGAACAGATGATCGGGGAACCGACGATAATTCCTTGGAACTTATATTGTATTCCCTCCTGGTCGAATTGCATGGTTAATTCCTTAAAATCCATGAGAATGGGACCCAAAGTCCTTAACCATTCTACACCCAACACAATGTCACAGTCGCCCATGTCGATATAAAACATATAAGATTTCATGTGGTACTCACCAATTTGGAGACACAAATTTTCAAAACACCCTCCACATTTCATGGACCTGCCATTGGTAATCATGATTTGAAAATTATTGACGACACATATATAACAATTAGATTCTTGGGCAATGCGATGAATAAATTATGGGTGCTTCCACTATCAATAAGAATGACGACCTTCTCAAGGGGAGCCTCAACATCCTCTTCCGAAACATCCTTCGAGATGGCCATAAAAATATTTTGTTCCTTACACTTGTGCCCATGAAAATATTTGTCATCACAATTATAACAAAGGCCTTTGAGTTGGCATTCATCCATTTCGGCCCTGGTCAATTTATGAATCTTTAGTGGAGTAGAAGGGGGACTGGGAGTGACTAGTTTAGTGCGAGGAATAAAGGAGGGTTTTTGGTTTTGAGAAGAGACAACCTGTTGTGCTTCCTTATATATTTTAGTAGCGTCCACCCAACTCTAAGACCGAGACATGAGGACATGGGCACAAATCTCATCCTTGAGGCCACTGATAAACCATTCTCGCAAAAAACATCAGACATGCCCTCTGTACGAAAAGCCAATCGCTCAAAAGAGGATATAAAGTCTTCCAATGTGACAGATTGTTTCAACTTTGTCAAATGACCTAAATGGTTGGTGTCAGTGTCAAAGCGTTCATAAAGCTCTGCCACAAAGTGTGTCCAAGCCACATACCCTTGGCAGACATTTTTTCTCCACTGCCACCATTTCCAACATTCTTGATCTAGATGGAGAACACCATACCGGAGTTTGGCCAACTCATCCATAATGCCATACAAAGAGAAATAATGTTCCATTTGAGTTACCCAACTAGTGGGATCCGAGCCATCAAATTTGGTCACATCCACATGCGGAAGGCGTAGGTCATCCTGAAAGTGATGGGGATGAAAATTCTAGGAATGTGAGGAAGTTTCACCTTCGGTTTGCAAAGGTGGGTCAGATCTGCAGGGATATGCAACTTGGCGCAGATCATCGTAGTGACAGATTCAAACTGGGTAGAAATGTCTTGTTTGAGGTCCTCGATTGTGGCGGTGATGGAGGAATGCATGTTTTTATTGATGGTGGCAATATTGGCACCGAGCTGCCTCACTTCTTGTTGGGTTTCTGTGAAATTAGAGTGCAAGGTATTGAAGAGAGCTTCCAAGTCTTGGCTACGGGTGTGGGCCATGATGAAGAGGGAATACGAAAAGGGGTGGGTGGGACCACACAGAAAATGGGTTATGGGTGAAGTGTATCACAACGATCACGACGACGAGTTGATACCAATGGGGTAAAGCCCAAATAAGGGTGTTGGAAGGGGGTCTGGTCCACGAGATTTTTTTTGCTGAAAAATGATAGGTATGACTGCGATAAAGGAAAAGAGAGAAATCCAATGGAATATAAATCCTGCGTGTATGAATCCCCGACCATGGGTTTATGCGCATAACGACATATCTTTGTATCTTAAAGACGTCATAATACGTCTCTACCATGAAAACAAATTTAACTCACAATTTTCTGCCGAGGAAGGTGCTCTGATACCACTTGTACTATTCCAAATATAAAATAGTATGTAGAACATAAATAATTAGCTAGAAATGGAAGATAAACAACAATATAACCAGAAAAACACCACAATAATACCGAAATGATACCAAAAGAACACCAAAAAGAGCACTTTGCTTACTGAGAGCAATGTTCACTTGCCTCTTCGAGTGGTCAACCTCGAGCAGAGCAAAGTTCTATTATAATAATATCCAAGACAAAACTTCTCATACCCTTGACTCCTATTTATACTAAATATGTCTATCAAAAGAACAATCTAGAGGAAGATCCTTCTAGAAGCAGAAGCTTCTATTAGGCCTTCTTACATTGAACTTATTCTTCCTTATTGCCAGACCTTATTAATATTGACCTTTATTACATGGAAATATATTATTCTACCTATGTGATGGGTTAGGTCCCTAAAAAAATTTGGAACAAGTGGGTGTCCACCAATATCCACCTCGATTAGTCCTCCCCCCTTAGGAAACAATGGTATCCATTGTGTTGAGTGCTCGGGGAAGAGGGGAAAACGTTTTCTGAATCTGAATCTTGGTGAGTTGCGTGCCTTGTTGAAAATTTGCGCTGCTTCATCTGTGGAAGGCTGTCACAAACATGTTGTTGGGGGGGTTGAATTTGTTCCACCAACTTGTTGTCTCTGGGCTTGACGAGGCATTGTGTAGGCACCATCGTAGGTGAAGAAACAATATCTTCTTTCTCTTCTTCAATCTACTTCTACTGGATAGAAGGTGTCGAGGATGGAGTGGCCTTCTATGCATCCTTTGAACAAACTGTGAAGATGATGAATTTTGTAGTATGAGAGATTACCTTGCGGCATTGTTTTGGTGGAACAATAGTTGGAACTACCTCTGGTATCCTGTAGAGATGACCCCCCAAAGTAATAATGACACTACATGGTCAAGACTCATTAACAACATGACATTTCCACATATATGGTTGGCCCAAAAAACATCACAGACATCATGAGGGGTAACATCACACACTACCTCATCCTTGAAGAGCTGGATGCAATAGGACATGCGACACTATTGGCTGACACATAGATCTCGTCCTCGGTGAAGCCACCTGATGTTGTATGGCTACGGGTGTGGTGTTGTTGACAACCCCAAATGTTTGACAACCTCAACTGAGATGAGGTTCTTTTGGTTTCCGCTATTAATAATGAAATGGAACGAGGTCCCCTTCACCCACATCTGTGAATGGAAGAGGCGCTCCCCCTCTTCAGGATCTACTGTTTCTTCTGGTTGAATTGTTGCGGTCGCAACAGTAGCAGTGGGGTCTGTGTTGATGATCTGTCTATTTTCAATATTTTCTTGATCAGATTCTGAATCAATGTTCAACTCCTTGTCTTTGACCTCAACCACCATTCACTGTTTCGAGTGACATTCATCAGTGTTGTGCCAGGGGATTTTGTGGAAGTCACACCATTTCCCAGTGTCATTCTTCATCTTTCCTGTACCCTTCTTTTCCTATGTCTTGGAATGGTTGTTGTGAGGATGTTGGTTAGGGCCGTCTTTACCATGCTTTGGTTGTTGCGGATTTGCAGACCCGAAATCCCATTTGTTCCGGTGCCTAAATTTTTGCTCGATTTTGACAACATATCGATAGGCAACTCCCAATGATGAGATGTTTAGGAAATCTATTTCTGTTTGGATGTACCTATGCAAAGCCCCATGGTATTTAAAAACCAGATGCGACTCAGAGTCTTTGATACCTAGGTTGGTCCGCAAGGTATGGAAATTGTTTGTGAACTCCAACATTGTTTAGCTCTTCTCTTCCCGCAGCGTGGTCCATCTCATGTACTGGTCTTCATAGTTATCAACAGGGTAGTACTGTTCTTTGACCACATCCACAAAAAAATCCCAAGTGGGATCGACCCCATATATTCCAGATTCCTCTGTGGAAGTTTGCTCCCAATAAGTTTCCCACTAATGTTTGACATAAAGGAGAGCCTTGAGGAGTGTGAAGGTGATCTTTTACCTGTCAGAAAAATTGTGAGCAGAGAAATAACCTTCTAGTAGATTTAACCATTTTTCTAAGGCATATGCATCTATCTGTCCTTCAAATACGGTAATATCAAAATTAACTTGTACCTTGAAGGGAGAGGTTCCTTCAAAGTGGCTGCTTGATGAATATGCACATGTTGCTATCGATAGGCGTTGAAAGATGTGGGAAAAATTCTCCATCATTTTGTCCCTCTGTCACATGAGGGCTTTCTCAAGCAATAGATTAATAGAATTTATGCTTCACCATTTTTTCATTTCTTTTGCCATAGAGGGTTTCTTGGGCGTGCGAGAGCGATTGTCCTCAAGAGAGACAAGCTCGAGACCCAACTTGCTATACTCGGACCTCGTCGAGGAAATACACTGAAAAACGATCAAATACCACTAATTTGAATTATTTTCAGAATGAAATGAAAGAAAATATATTACAATGAAATACACATAAATATTTCCAGAAACAGAGAAATACAACAATACATGATTTCTATTAATGAAATAAATTTACAAGGACGGTAAAAATACAGAGTGAAAGACTCGATAGAATCGTCACAGCTTTATCTTTGAGAAGAGATGTGATGAATACACTCATTCGCAAGAAGATGATTACAATGAGGTTCTGAAGGCCTTTTTATGATAAACATGAATGAAAAAGCCTAGACATCCAAAAACCTAACCCTAGGAGATGAAGCACCAAAAGTCATGTGGGCCCCATTGGGTTAAGTTAGTACATCAACTTCCCAGGGTTGTAACTTTTGCATACGATCTCTAATTTAGGCATGTGATAGCCCATTGGAAAGGTATTTTCAAGAACTATGCATTATGTCATCAAATTGTGACTCTCACTACATTTTGATTGTGACAAGCCAAGAAAACATTGTTTAGGGCCCCAAAATGGCCTTGGAAGTACAAAAAGATGTACTTGGCATGAAAAATTCCAAAATAAGCGAGTTGGAATAGGTGGGTGGCCACCATTATCCACCTGGATGCTGTTTAGGGATTCAGGACAACCCCAAAAGTGCAGAACCCACAATTACAAAGAAATGTTCCCATTACAGGGAAACATGTTGAACTGAAAACTATCAAGATGAGCCAGTTGGAATTTGGAACAGGTGGGTGGCCACCAATATCCACCTAGATCAGACCCTCCCCTACCACTCCGCCCTTCATTTCATTTCATTCATGCAATATATATATTTTCAAGGTAGTTTTCAGATCCAAAATAAATGGATTAAGAGTAATTCATTATGATCAGGTCGAGAGCATCTTTGACTTCCCAAAAACAAACAGTTGGAAATATTTTAAGGCAGAAATATATAAAATTTGTTGGAGATCCAAGATTAATGAGATTACTTTGACCAAAGCTTTGTTGACACTTTCTCATGAATGCCATCCTTTAGATGATGTTGCAAGGTGTTTTAAATGATAATTATACTTCAAATAAGCCTCAAGATTCACTCAATAGATCATTGACTTCAAAATATGTGTATTCTATTTTTCTGAATATTACAGGCATTTTGGTAGTGTTACTGTTTTAAAATGTTGACAAGCGCTATTGTCCGTAATTTTTTTTAAAATAAATAATATCGGCTGTAAAATTTGAACATAACTCCTTCTGGAGCAGAGTGCCAAAGTCTTGATAAATTTCGAAAGTGTTGAACAACCCTGAATATGAACCATATATAAAAATCACATAAACTTATTCACCCACCAACAAAAAACTTTGTAAATGTTCGGGTCGTTTGATCATGATGTTGTTGTAGCTTCTGACAGAATCTATAGCACCCAATTATATTTGGAAATAGTTCACCTGCAAAAGAAAAACCTAAGACCCGACTCTCGATTTCTGGAGACAATACCTGACTCAATAATTTCGGGAAGGATATCTCTATAATATGGTAAAAAAACGAGGAAACTTATAGTTTTAGAAAACTTGGTTTCTTTACACAACAAACAGAGGAGAAACACGATAAAATTGGGTTATGATGATAGGTAATGGAGATGACTAATATCTCGGTCATAGTATTCACGTGGGCGATTATGATGAGGATTAAGTGACAACTCATATATGGAATTGACACAAGTTTGAATTTTGAAAAATTGAAAAGCACAGGATGGGAATTAATTTC
>SNQJ01S0188700.1:6345-17811 GCA_010110895.2 Picea sitchensis
ATTTTTAAACAACATAACCATTTCAATTTACTTAACTGATTTCTTTCCCCTACTTCAAGGGTATGTTGGTTATTTTAGATGGTTTCATTGTAGACTGTAAGGTAAAACCCTCATGATTTATTAGAGGGTTACAATATAAACAGGAAAGTAAAATTCTCTTTGAAGGATGTCAAAGATGTCTGAAGGATGAAGGATGTCCACAAGTGAGAGGTGCCAATTTTTGTGTGCAAATAGGGTATCATGCCTTTCAGGAGCTATGTGGAGACTTTGGGTTTGGGAGCATGTGTTGATCTATGTGATGTTCATATATTGAGTGGGACATGTGTTTTGTGTTTTTTTCACATGGTTCATCAAAAATTAGTGAAAATTGTTAGAAAGGTGGGTGTTCTCATTTAACCATATACAATATAGCAATATTGTCACCCAACCATAGACACGAATGCCACCCTCGAGCACCTTGACCTTGGCAGAGAGAAGAATTCTGGTAGCAAATCAATATTCAACCAAGGCTAATGCACCAAGCAAAGATAACCAAGACTAATCAAAAAGTCCAACCTAGAAAGACTGAAATTACAGGTTGCAGGAACTACAGCTGCAGATGCTCCCCAGACTTGTGCACTACTAGATTTATGTAGTGTGCACAAGTGGATTTCTGCAGTTTCAAGATGTCTATCCCAAATGAGAACTGGCGTCTTGTATTTATATTGCTTTCTCTAAGTTGTTTGGGCCGACTTCTTCTTCTGAAGGCTAAAGACTCAATATAAAATATTTTCTTTAGCCGACTTCTCTTCTAGGGTTATGTCCAAGTCTTTTAGGGTTTCTGTTGCTTCCTGGAATATTCTAATCTCATCAAAGGTCACAAGTGGAGGTTAATACCTCCCGCGGCTACCATAATATCAACACTCCCTCCTAGCTAGGGAGGTATAACAGGTAATGGTCTTGAGCACAAACAAACCATTCAACTGGTAGCATCATTATAGCCACACAGACTATCTCATGATCAAATCACGAGCACCGTCATCATTATCCAACTGGATAATCTCCATGACAATCAGTACAATGTCATCTAACAGAACACAACTGTGTCTATCCATAGTAGTACACAACTACTATCCAGTGGTACACAACCACACCAAGTAGTACATGGTTACTTAATAAGTGACACAGTCACAACCAGTGGAACACATCCATCACAGTAGCATACATCTACAATCCAGAGACATACAGTCTCCATAGAAATCATATCATCTGATATCAACCTACATAAAAACAATATCATGATATAAACTGAGTCATCTGGGCCATTCTTCCACTCACACCTGTGAGATCTGGAAGAGCATCTGCCCTCATACAGTAAAAGCATCAACCATGGGCTATCTGGACTATTCTTCCCAAGCATGGAAGAATAATTGTCCCTTATTTATGAGCTTGGACCATTCACCTAACTGGGCCATTCCTCCGACACTAAACATAGTGCAACTTGGAGAGAATGAGTCTTCCCTAGGGAATGTTTGTCCTTGATTGTTGAACCTGGACCATTCACCTAACTGGGCCATTTCTTCAGAACTAAACATAGTGCAACTTGGAGAGAATGAGTCTGCCCTAGGGAATGACTGTCCAGACCATTTCCTAGGGAAATGAATGTCCTGCACCAACCTCCAAAACAAACCATTCTTCGAAACTGCTCACAACTGTGAACTTAAAAAGAATGATTGCCCGACGAGGCAGACCATTCTACTTGACCACTACTGAGAGTGACTACCAAGAAGAATGATTGTCCTAGACCATTCCCCCACACTGGCCATAAGGGGAATCGTTGTCTATGGTACATCAACAATCTATCGAACCATTTTCATTACGAAAATGATTGTCCGATCTGGACCATTTTCTGAATTGGAAAATGCCTGTCCGTCAGAAATCTCAAACCACTTTCTGAACTAGAAAGGAATTGCCCATCCTGGATCATTTTCCAAGTTGGAAAATGACTGTACATAAATCAATGATATATCAATGCTCGCTCCCAACCTGGAGAGCCATCTCTTCCCTTTCAGCTAAGGGAGTTATCTCCACGATCCCCAACTTGTCTCGTAAGTATGCAAACTTTATCCTGGATAGAGGCTTTGTCAAAATATCTGATGTTTGATCATCTGTGGGGATATACTGGAGCTTCACTTCTCCTTCCTGGACTTTATCTTGAATAACGTAGTATTTGATCTCAATGTGTTTCGACCGTTCATGAAACACTGGGTGTTTGGATAGCCTTATACAACTCTGATTGTCACAATATATTATGGTCGAATCTAGAACCTGATCAAATAATCCATAAATCAACTTTCTTGACCATACTGCTTCTGTACATGCCTCACATGTTGCGATATATTTTGCTTCTATTGTGATGAGTGCGACAGACTTTTGTTTCCTATTGCCCCAAGATATCATAGCGGAGCCCAAGCTGAAACACATCCCTGAAGTACTCATTTTATCTTCTGCACTCCCTACCCACTGAATATGTGAATCCATGAAGTTGTATATCACTGGATGAAGTATATCTTAAACCATAGTTTAGCATCCCACAAATATATCTTAGAACATGCTTCACAACTATCCAATGCTCATGTCTCGGTTCCACCTGGAATTGGCTTAGGGTGTTTACAACAAAGCAAATATCTGGTCGAGTATTCACTAAATACATCAATGACCCAATCAATTGTCGATATAGGGACGGGTCTATTGGATCATAATCTGAGTATCTTACTTTTCTTATATCTGTGGTCATAGGAGTGTCCATGGATATGCAATCCATCATTCCAAACTTCTGAAGAATATTCACTGCATACTTTCATTGTCCAAGGAATACTTCACCACGCTTCTTCCATACTTCTAGTCCCAAGTAATAATGCATGAGACTGAGATCTTTCATATCGAACTCAGAAGCTAGTTCCTTCTTACACTGGGTGATGAGAGACTCTTTACTTGTCAAGAATAAATCATCGACATATAATAGTAGAATCACAGGTGCATTGTTCACGACTTTGTAGTAGAGATTTGGATCTGCATGACTCTTGGAGAAACCAACTCTTATTAAGTAACTGTCTATTATGGCATACCAAGCTCTTGGAGCTTGCTTGAGTCCATACATGGATTTCTTAAATCTGCAAACATGAGTGTCTCTGGAGTGTACTTCAAATCCTTGAGGTTGTTCAATGTATATTTCTTCTTCAATTGCTCCATTGAGAAAAGTTGTCTTTACATCTATCTAATGTAAACTCCATCCCATGGAAGCAACAAGAGACATAATGGCTCTGATATAAGTATATCTGGCAACATGAGCAAATGTCTCGTCATAGTCTTCTCCCTCCTTTTGGGAGAACCCTCTAGCTACGAACCTTGCTTTGTATTTGTGCATGCTTTTGTCTGCTGCATGTTTGATCTTATAGACCCATTTTGAAGTTACTAGTGATTTTTCTTTGGGTCTAGGCACAATTTCCCATACATCATTTTTCATGATGGATTGGCGTTCTTCTGTCATGGCTTCTCTCTATTGTTTCTTCTGATCTGCCTCTTCAAATGTGGTGGGTTCTTCATTTAGAAGATTTGTCATACATCCTGAATAGCTGGAGAATCTTTTGGGATTTTTTCTTTTTCTGAAGGTGCCACATGGGGCTTTGAGTCTTTCTTCTTCTTGTAGAGTAGCTTCTAGCCAAAGTAGACGTTTCTTGGTTATTGGTACAATGACTGATTCAATAGGTTCACATGGTTGCATCGGATGATCAAGTTGTTTTGTTTCTTCATTCTGTCTTTCTGGGAGATGTGTGATTTCTTCTTTAGGCTCCTTATACTCTTCTTCTTCTATAGTTTCTTCTATGGCTTTCTTGAAAGCCATATTTTCATTGAAGGTTACGTCTTTGCTAACTTCAACCTTACGCTGTTCCGGGATATAGATTCTATAGGCTTTGGATGATTCACTATATCCCACAAATATGCCCTTCTTTCCTGAGGGTTCTAATTTCTTCCTTTTATCCTTGGGGATGTGAATGTAAACAGGGCATCCAAAGATTCTTAAGTGTTCCACATTAGGTTTCTTTCTTGAGAAAATTTATTTTGGAGTCATATCCTTCAATATGTGATGGGGACTTCTGTTATGAACATATATTGTTGTCATGGTTTCTTCTCCCCACAAATACATAGATAAACCTTGATCATTCATTAGTGCCTTCACAGTTTCTTCAATAGATCTGTTCTTCCTTTCTGCTACACCATTTTGTTGAGGATTATGAGGAACAATTAGCTCCCTCCTAACCCCTGTTGATTTGCAAAAGGAAACAAATTCCTTGGATGTGTATTCTCCTCCATTATCTGTTCTCAAGGTCTTGATTTTCTTGTTTGTGAGGTTCTCTATCTCTGCTTTGAATTCTTGAAACTTACTGAAAACTTTGTCCTTTGTCTTCAAGAGATATAACCAAGCCTTTCTTGAGTAATCATCTATGAATATTACATAGTAAAAAGAACCTCCTAGAGATTTGACTGGCATCAGACTGCAAACATCTGAATGTATTCGATCTAGGATTTCCTTAGATCTATTATTGTTGCGTGAGAATGGTTTCTTAACATTCTTACCAAGAGCACATCCTTTGCAAATTCCTTCATGTGTAGATTGTAGTTTTGGTATTCCTTCAACCATATTTTTGAGGAAGGGTAATGCTTGATAGTTGATATGAGCATACCTTCTATGCCAAAGTTCATTTGGATTGAATTAATCATGTATAAGAGCTTCATCATTTCGTTCTAGTAGTTTGTATAGTCTTCCTTCACGGGTTCCAATAACTCTAGCGTTTTCTATGCTGGAGTCTCTAGACCAAGATAATACTTTTCCATCTACAAAGGTTATTCTATTTATTTTTTATTCTAGGCAAGATATGGATACAATATTCTTTTCTAAACCAGGTACATAGAAGACATTGCTCAAATGAACATTGTTCCCTGTTTTCAATTTGACAGAGGCTTAACCAATTCCTTCAACTGGATAGGTGTTCTTATCTCTAAGTTATACCTTGTAGGATGTCTTCTTTTCATTTAGATTAAAGAGTATGGCCCGGTCTCCTATCATATGCATGGAAGCTCCACTGTCAATTACCCACATTTCTTCTTCAAGTGTTCCTGTGAGCGCTGAATAGTGTAGATGATCCGTCTTTTCATTCATGATTTATGTTGACTGATAACTGGTCAAACTTTGATTTTGACCCAAAATCTCAACCTTGACATTTTTTCCTTTTGAGAGTGCCAAGAGGTGCGCTAGACTAAGGTGCACTAGAATATCTTCTCCTTGAGTAAGGTGTTCCATCATAAGGTGTTGGGCAAGAGCTTTAGGGTTTTTGCAACTCCACCTACTAGTAACCCAGAGACAGTGCTTCAGTAATTGCACCTGCTAGAAACCCCAACGACAGTTCTTCAATGAGCTTGATAACCTTATGGCTTAGCTTCCTTCCAGTGGTTAGACTGAATGAAGGAGGTGTGGGCCCGTAACTTGTTAGAAAAGTGGGTGTGCTCATTTAACCATAGACAATATAGCAATATTGTCACCCGACCATAGGCACGAATGCCACCCCCGAGCACCTTGACCTTGATAGAGAGAATAATTACGGTAGAAAATCAATAGCCAACCAGGGCTAATGCACCAAGCAAAGATAACCAAGACTGATCAGAAAGTCCAACCCATAAAGACCGAAATTACAGGTTGCAGGAACTGTAGCTGCAACTGCTCCCCAGACTTGCGCACTACTAGATTTTTGCAATGCGCACAAGTGGATTTCTACAGTTTCGAGATGTCTATCTCAAATGAGAACTGGTGTCTTGTATTTATACTGCTTTCTCTAAGTTGTATGGGATGACTTCTTCTTCTGGAGGCTAAAGACTCAATATAAAATATTTTCTTTAGCCGACTTCTCTTCTAGGGTTATGTCCAAGTATTTTAGGGCTTCTCTTGCTTCCTGGAATATTCTAATCTCATCAAAGGTCACAAGTGTAGGTTAATACCTCCCGCAGCTACCATAATATCAACAAAAACATGGTCACATTGGTGACAATAAAGTCGAGTCATGTTTTAATGTAATGAAGTCTTCATGTCAAATGAAATGTAAATGGTGAGATGTATATTGATGATAATGTAATGGGCTTATTGGGAATATGCAATGGGTTCATGTGTAATGGGCTTATAATTTGAGCATTTAGTAAAGAATGTGTGTTGTACATGCGATAAAATGTTGTAATGATAAGTGTTGTAGGGGATGCATGATTGATTTTTCCCGACACCCCAAAATTTTGTGGTCCAAGATGTAAGGATTTGCCATAGGCAAGCTGTGTTCCCCAGATGTTTAGTAAGCCTTGTTGAGTGATGCCTATGTGCATTAGTGTTGTAGCACATGTAATAGTGACGCAGGAGCATCACTATCAATTCAAAACAAAGAAGACGTGGAAGCGAAGTCGACACATCAACACATTGAAAGAGCCAAACCGACTCTTAACCAACTTGGTAGCGATGTGGAGATATTTTTGAATCTCTCATTAATTAATTAGATGTATGTAAAGTTGGGCCATCGTTTTGAACTGACAGATTACATGACTATAATATATTACAGGTGTAGGATATTAGCCCGTATTAGTCATTAGGTTGCATTAATTACGCTGAGTAGGTAACCGCTTGAGTAGAGTGTGATAGAATTTAGATAGGAGAAAGAAGAGCGAGGAAGCTCTGGGTCCTTAGACAAGTTTTCATTGTAGTTTTGTAAGAGACATAAGTTGTAATCATGTATTTATTTATGAAATGAATAGAACTGAGGAAATTCATCCAATTGTACAATGTTGATAATGTTTTACAGTTTTATTGTTGTTATGTGTTTTGTGGATGTATGATGTTCATGGTGAAGGAATGAATTTATGAAGAATTGAATAAGTTTCAAGTGTTTTCTCTTTTGTAAGTTATGCAAGGAGTGCATACCGAACGCAAGGAGTGCATGTGAGGGAGTCTTTTTCGACTCGAAGCTCAGAAGAGATAGCATGGAACTTTTGTATGCAGAGTGTGCATATTAAGCGCAAGGACTGCATATGCGAAGTCTTTGACTTGGAGAAATAACTTGAGTTTTTCTCATAAGAAAGTGCAGAGGTCAGTTGCAATGAGTGCACAAGACCAGAAATCGACTAAGTGTTGAAGAAATCCTTCAGAAGAAGAATTTACGGAAGTTGGACAAGATAAAGGGTTTAGATCTATCCAAGAAGATCCAAAGTAAATCTGGACCATCAGATCCAGAGGGACGTGTGGCGACAGATCATGAACTTCGGATAATAATACTTTGGGAAGTTGGGAATTGAAATATCCAAACCCCGAAGGTCCGAAGTAAATTATAACCGTCAATTTGAGGAGGACAAATGTCAACAGATCTTTTATTTCGGGAGATAGCCATTATGGAGAAATCAGGAGTTGAGATTTGAAACTCTCGAAGCCCGAATCACGTAATAAATCACAACCATTGATTTAGAAGGGTTAGTTATGATGTGTAGATTGGGAAAGGACAGATCTGAACCATCAGGTTCATAAGCGTCGTCAAGATCTTGAGATCAAAGATCACAAAGGATTGTGGGGATGGAAAGTACTCGGATGTTAAAAATTTGATAGCAGACCGCAATTGAAACCACGGTATTGCAAAAAAGAAGCGTGGCGATTGGTAGTGAATTGCGGGGAGAAAAGTGGGTTGATCCCAAACCACTTTCGACCGCGCCCAAAATCGTGTGTGGACATAGCCTGAGGTCACATGCAGGAAGGAGTTAACGGAGGAGGAGCTTGTGCCCGAGTCGTGATCGTTCAGTAGTGAGAAGAAGAGATCGCGAGTGTTACAAAACTTGCATCGAGAGACAGAAAAGGCCTGTATTTATTTACAAGTGAGACCATTAAGGTTTCAGAGAGCTAATTCATCTCTGAGAATTAAAGATCCTTGACCAGGAGGTCGCTTAACCCCAATGAGAGAGGGGGGTTTGCACCAAGTAGTATCAGAGCCTGAAAAAGTTCGAAGTTGTATTTTGTGTATTAGAAATAGTTGAAATAATGCCACCAAGTATTCATGTAGATCCACCTATGGAAAATCGTGTTGTGGGAAGAGAAATGAGAGAGCTCCGCGCAAGGTTGGAAGCGATGGAAGTAATGCAAATAAGAACACCTGTTGTTGAAGACGTTAGTGATGCAGAAAGCGAAGAAGTAGAAGTTGAAGAAGCTACAGGAGAAGATGTGGCTGAAGAACGCTTATTGAAAGTTGTTGTGAAGTTGGGAGCTAGAGAAAATATGGACGTCCCAATGTATGAAGGTAGTTTGGATGTTGAAGAGCTATTGGAATGGATAAGGTCCATGAACAAGTATTTCGACTATGAAGATGTCGATGAAGGAAGGAAGGTGAGACATGCTGTCACCAGATTCAAGGGACATGCAACACTGTGGTGGGATGAACTACAGGGATAGAGGAGAGAAAAGGTAAACAAAAGATAAAGAATTGTGATAGAATGGTAGCCAAACTGAAGGTTAAATTCATACCTAAGGATTACCAGATAAATCTTTTCAGAAAGTTGCAGAACCCGAGACAGAGGGGTATGATAGTGAAAGAGTATACAAAATAATTCTATAGACTTAATATTAGGACTCGACAAAGAGAGAAGGATGATGAAAAAGTTGCCAAGTATATAAATGGCTTGAGATATGAAATCCAGGATGAGATCAACATGATCACTGTGAGGACAGTGGTAGATGCTTATCAGATTGCACTAAAGGCAGAAAAAAAGTTGGTCAGAAACTAGAGTCGGCGAAACAGAAGCAAAGGCTCAAATAGAGGTAAGGGAATTATCTATGATAAGGCACCGAAACCCAAGGAAGAGAGTGAGAAATAATATGGTCACTTTGAAAGAGGAGGAAGTTCCCAAAGAAGACCGTTTGGTGGGAGAGACTCTTTTTCTCGAGGAAGAGGAAGAGGTAGAGGAGGTGGAGTTAAATGTTATGCCTGTGGAAAGACAAGACACATGTCTTGGGAATGCCTCGAGAGGAAGAAATAAGGATGAGGATAATCACACATTTCTGAAGTCCAGAAGAATGTGGAAGCAGAAGCAGCAGAAGGAGGAAAAAACCTTATGATGAGGAAAGTTCTTCTAAAGAAAGAGAAGGAAATAGAAGGCTCAGTTCAGCGAACGAGGTTGTTCAGGACTGCTTGTAAAACAAAGGTTTTTTTTTTCAAAATGACTATAGACAGTGGGAGCATTGATAATTTAGTATCTACAGAAATGGTGGAGAAGATGGAGCTGAAGAAAACTGCACACCCAAGTCCATATAAAGTATCATGGTTGCAGAAAGGACAACAAGTAATGGTAAGTCAACAATGCAAAGTTGAATTTAAAATAGGAAGTTATAAAGATGAGATTCTGTGTGATGTAATTCCCATGGATGTTTGTCATATTTTGTTGGGAAGACCATGGTAGTTTTATAGGAATGTCATTCATGATGGGAGAAAAAATACTTACACTCTAGAGAAAAATGGTAGAACTCACATGTTACTGCCAATAGAAGAGAAGAAAGAAAAGGAATAAGCCAACACAAAAATACTTCTCATGAGTGGGAAGGAACTCTTGAAGGAGAATAAGAAAGATCAAGAAATGAAATTTATTGTAGTAAGGAAGCCAAGAGTTATCCTTACCAATACTTCTATGAATGATTTACCTGAAGAAATCCAAGAATTGTTAGAGAATTTTTTTGACATAGTAGTGGATGAGTTGCCTCACTCATTACCACTTATTAGGAGTATTAGCCACCATATTGACATGATTCCAGGAGCCAGTTTACCAAATAAAGCAGCGTATAGGATGACACCTTGAGAGAATGAAGAAGTTAAAAATCAAGTTCAGGAGTTGTTGGATAAAGGTTTAGTCAGGGAAAGTCTAAGCCCATGTGCAGTGCCAACTGTATTGAGTCCAAAGAAGGATGTGGGATGGAGAATGTGTATAGATTCCAGAGCCATCAACAAGATAACCATTAGGTATAGTTTTCATTTACCCAAGATGGATGATTTGATGGATTGTTTGAGTGGAGCAAGCTATTTTTCAAAAATAGACATGAAGAGTGGATATCATCAGATAAGAATGAGAGAGGGAGATGAATGGAAGACAACATTCAAGACAAATGAAGGTTTGTTTAAATGGCTAGTCATGCCATTTGGATTGACAAATGCTCCAAGACCATTTACGAGGTTGATGAATGAAGTACTGAAAGACTTCATAGGTAAATTTGTCATTGTATATTTGGATGATATATTAGTTTTTATCAAAACATAGGAAGAATATTTAAAGCACTTGACATTAGTGATGAGGAGATTGTAGCAAGAAAAGTTGTTAATAAACTTGAAGAAAAGTTCTTTTATGAAGAAAAAAATCATATATTTGGGTTTTGTGATCTTTTCAAATAAATTTAAGATGGATCCAAAGAATGTGAGAGCAATCAAAGAATGGCCATCACCAAGGAGCATATTTGAGGTGAGAAGTTTCCACGGGCTAGCAAGTTTTTATAGAAAGTTTATCAGAAATTTTAGTGGTATATGTGCACCCATGATGGATACTATTAAGAAGAAACAGAAGTCTTTTAATTGGATAGAGGAGGCTGAGAAAAGATTCAAAGTGTTGAAAAAGAAGATAATAGAACAACCAATTTTGGTTTTACTCGATTTTGGAAAAACATTTCAGGTGAGGTGTGATGCAAGTGGAATAGCCATTGGAGCAGTTTTTAGTCAAGATAATAGGCCAGTTGCTTATTTTAGTGAAAAGTTGAATGATGCTAAGGCGAAATATTCTACATATGACAAGGAGTTTTATGCAGTGATTCAAGCTTTGAAGAAATTGAGACATTATTTAATTCCAAAAGAGATTGTCTTGTATAGTGATAATCAAGCTTTGCAATTTATTACTAGGCAAGAAAAGTTGAATCAGAGGCATGCTAAGTGGGTAGAATTCATGCAGAATTTTACTTTTGTCATTAAACATATTTCTGGAAGTGCTAATAAAGTTGCAGATGCTTTGAGCAGGAAAAGTTTGGTTGTACATGAATTCCAAGTGAAGACCTTAGGGTCTGAGCACCTTAAGGAAATGCATCAGGAAGATTCAGATTTTAAGGAGGCTTATGAAGCATATGAAAATCCTTTGTTGAGGGATAACAACTCATGGGAAGAATATTTGATCCAGGATGGATTTTTATTTAAAGGAAGCCAATTGTGTATACCAAGATGTTCAATGAGAGATAATTTGTTGAAAGAAAAATATAGTGGAGGTCTAGTCGGACATTTCGGTCATGACAAAACATTTGCACAACTAAGTAGTTTGTATTATTGGCCAGGTATGAGGGCAGATGTGAAGAAATTTGTAGATCGATGTAAGAAAATTTCTCAAGGGCTA
>SNQJ01S0188701.1:7089-19797 GCA_010110895.2 Picea sitchensis
GTGCTAACAATCCACTGACGCG
Source organism: Picea sitchensis (assembly GCA_010110895.2). Lineage (NCBI taxonomy): Eukaryota > Viridiplantae > Streptophyta > Pinopsida > Pinales > Pinaceae > Picea > Picea sitchensis. Next base: position 7,112 of record SNQJ01S0188701.1, read on the forward strand.
TGTCCCTTTCGGATCAACGACCATGATCCTTTCACGTCTCTAGACTTTAGAATTATCAAATCTCAACTTTCATTGTAGTATGATCAATGGTTGAGAATACTCCCGAAGTGATCTTCAGATCGAACGACTTATGTCCACTTCGGGTCTTCGAGACTTCACAACCTTTCAAATTTCCTAAAGCAGATTTCTTCGAAGTAGATCGGATGGTTGATCTATTGTTTTCATGATGAATGATTCTCGTTCACTTTGGAACTTCAGTGTTCGGAAATTTCAACCATTGCAGTCTTTCGACCTTCCGAAGTGTCTTTCGCCGAAGTAGATCGGACGATCGGATTTTATTTGGATGATGAATGATTCTCGTTCACTTCGGTACTTCGGCTATTTTACTTACGCTATCCTTCCAATGTATTAGATCAAAAGTCAAGAATTATCTAGAAGTGATCTTCATATCGGACGTCTCGTGTCCACTTCCGAACTTCAGCATTCAGGACTTTGGGACTTTGGGCAAGTGCTAGTGGTAAAACTCCCAAAGTAAATATCTCGGAGTGACATCACTTGTTGACATGGCATTAGACAATTTCCTCTTGACACTTGTCATCACCTAATTATTCCATGTGTACTTGTTGATGTGGTCTACTAACGTATTCTACCACATGTCCTTGTTGATGTGGTCTGCTTGCGTGGTCTGCCACATGTCCTTGCTGACATGATTTGCTGACATAGATCTCCCTCACGTCCTTGTTGGCATGGTTTGTTGATGAGGTCTACCACATGTCCATGTTGATGTGGTTTGCTGACGTAGATCTCCCTGATATAATGGTCATCGTATGTTCTCCATATCCGATGGTCCTTATTCATTTTGGATTTTCAGCTCTTCGGGCTTCGGGTCTTTCAAATCTCATACAGAAAAAAAACTTGAGGTGAGATTTTTTCGATCCATAACCTCCTCGCAACTTTAGACCCGAACTAAATGTTGTTCATTGATCATGCTCTTATATCGATGGCTCGATATATCCACGATGTTGCTTTTCTAGCTTATCATGTCCTTCCACTTAGAATGATCCAACAGTTGTCAGGTTTTCAGGTATTCGAATTCTCAACCCTTTTTGTCCTGCTTATACTATCCTTCACTTGATTTGATCGGATGGTTGTTGGTCATTTGGATCGTTAATCCAATGACCACTATCTCTCTCTCTCTCTCTCTCCTGATCATATGATCTCTCTGACTTAGAAGGTTTTCTAAGTATTCAAGGGTCTCGACCTTTTCTCATTCTACGAGTCCTGATGACTTTGGGTCTCGTCTGTGTTTCTGAAAAACTCAATCTCTCCTAAGATTTGGCAATGAAGTTAACCTCGGTCCTGGTTCACACTTGCACTCTACGTGCAAATCTGTGTTATTCCTCCTGAGATTGATTCCTTCTGCAAACTCATAGATTCTAAGGAATCCTACGCATGCTCCTTGCTTCCTTCATGATAACCTTTGCTTATCTAGAAACTCCAACTCTCTTCCCTGTGCTCATCCTCCTGAGCTTGTAGACAACAATTTCTCATGGTCTCATCATTCCCGATGCTATCATTGCTTCTTTCCTGTTTTCCTTCATTGTTGCCAATATGTCATCGTCGTTGTTATTCTTTCCATCAATGACAATCACACTCTACCTATGAACATGCCAAAAATATCCCCATTTGGAATTAATGGAAACCCTAAAGGAATGGAATGTTCTACTTATACCTCCAACTATAGCATCCAGACCACACCTTTTCTCCTCCTTTGACATCAATGTCAAATAAAACATGCTCCCCCTAAGCTGTTGCAATACTTTTCGGAGGTATCAGATATTCAACCAACACAAACTCCCCCTGATAGGATGGACTCTCTTAGGTGAGAGAAGAGATGACACCCAACTTCTGACATAGATATTCAAATGGTGTCTTGGCTAGGGGTTTAGTAAATATGTCTGCAATTTGTTCTGTGGTTGGAGTGTAATGAGCCTGAACAACCTTATTGGTGAACTTCTTTCTCAGAAAATGGTATTTTATGGGGATGAGCATGGCCTTGGAATGAAATACTGGATTCTTGATCCTATTCATCTTCATATTTAGCTGTGTCCTCTGTATTAGACTCAATATTTCTCACCTCTCTTATTGGGACTCCTTCATCAACCTTTAAATCAATGCAATCAACTAATTTATACAATATTTTATTAAAGCATCTATATCCTTTACCATTGGTAGCATATCCTAAAAAGATGCTTTCATTAGCCCTATCATCATACTCACCTCTCAACTACTCCATTTTGTTGTGGAGTTCCTAGGATTGTGTATTCTCTCCTAATCCCATGTTTATCATAGAATTCCTTGAAATCAATTGAAATAAATTCTCTTCCTCTGTTTGGTCTTACTTCTTTTAACCTGTTTTTTTTTATTCTCAATTAAAGCTTTAAATATTTTAAATTTCTCAAATGCTTCAATTTTTCCTTTGAGACAAGCAACCCAAGTGAGTCTAGAGTAATCATCAATGATTAGCATGAAATAGTTTTTCTTCCTCATGCCTTCCTGTCTTGATGGTCCACATAAATCCATATGAACTAATTGGAGTGGTTTCTCTGTTGAATTAGAGCTCTTTGGATTTAAATTGTGTCCTAGTTAGCTTTCGTACTTGGCAAGGTTTACACACAGAATCTTGTGGCTTTGATAATTTTGGAAGATATTTTACTGCCTCAAGATTTTTGAGCATGATTAAGTGATCAAATTTTAGATGTCCAAATCTCCTATGCCATAACCAGTCTTCATCATGTTTTCTTAGAGGACACTCTTCTCTATCTTCTTTCAGCACACATGCATTATCATCTGTCCTTATGCCTTTAGCTACCACTTGTCCTGAGTTTACATTATTTACCTTACAATCTTTGGAAGTGAACACCTCTTCATAGCCTCTGTCACACATTTGACTTACAGTGAGCAAATTATGTTTCAGACCATCTATAAGCAAAACATCATGGGCATCTCCTTTGTCATTACTCAAACTCACCATCTCTTTACCCTTGATTTTACCTAGTTCATAATTTCCAAAGGTCACATTTTCTGTTTTTCTTTTACTTAAATATAGAAACTTATCCTTGTCTCCATTCATGTGCTTAGGACATCCATTGTCTATATTCCAGGGGCCTTTTTGTTTTTGAGCTGAAATTACTAGACCACATTTTTCACTATCTTTCTTTTTCCATGTGGTGGCATTTCTAGCTAAGAGATTTATCCTTGGATCTGCTTTGTAATTCTTCATATGGTAGTTTGTAGCTTTGTGGTTGAAGTTATGATAGTTATAGAATTCGATCTCATCATTCAATAGGTCAAAGAGATTGGTGCAATGTTGTCTACTCATTGGTTGTTTAGTTCTATGTTGCAAAGATTGTTTATTTCTTGACCTCCTCAGTTGCATGTCTCTAAACTTAATTTGACAATTTGCAATATTAAAAACAGTAACCATGGAATAAATTCTAGTACCTGGAGGATGGCCTTCTTCTTGGCATTTGTTTCTCCATATTTTGATATCTTTGTTTTTTTATCAGGGATCATCTTGTATTTATTAGCTTTTGGTGACAGAGTACTCACATGGTCTTATTGTCTGCTGACTTGGAACTTGATCATCTTTATTGGCTCTTTGCTTTCTGGTTGTTTTCTTTCTGAACCACTTACATAACCTAAACCAGTCTTCAATAAAGGAGATCTTTATTTGCTTAGAATGTCATTTACTTCTGCTAAGGCTTTCATGCTTGGAAGATTTTGGAGATACAATACTTTAAACTTCTCCATCTCTTTTCTGGTTTTTACTACCTCTTCTTCCAAGGCTTCACATATTGCCTTCTTCTCTGATAACTATTGTTTCAGAGTGTCCTATATTTTCTTTGCCTTTTCTAACTCCACTTTTAGCAGGGCAAGGTTTTCATCAGGTTTTTTCACATCCTTTTCAAACTGCATCAACAATTGTTTTTGTTTTCTCTTATTAAGTCTGAGTCTGTCAATCTCTTCTAAAGCACTGATTAGTTCACCTTCCATATCAACCACAACTTCTTCATCATTAACATCACTTCATGTGTTTTTATTATCATAATCCTCTTTGGCCATAAGCATAAATTCATTAACCTTATTTTCACAAGAAGAGTCACTATATGTGTCTCCTGAAGAGTCATCATTGTTTACACATAAACTTTTCTTTTTATCAAATCTCTTGGATTTGTACTTCTCTTTACCTTCAGAGTTCTGGTCCTTCTTATTGTGTGGACACTTAGATGCAAAGTGACCTATATTCATTTCATATGCAATCAACGTTCCTAGAAGTTGATCAAAAGGTAGAACTTTTAGAACAATAATTTATTCTATAGCAGATACATTTGGGTTGAACCTATCCGGAAGAGATCTCAAAATGTTTTGAACTAAAGAGGCTTCCTCAATTTTTTCACCAAGCCCTTTCATTGCATTTACTAGTTTTTCAATTCTCAGAAAGTACTTCTCAACAGTTTCATCCTCTTTCATCTTTAGTTGTTCAAACTGTAATTTGTAGGTTTGAAGCTTGGCATCCATTACCTTCTCATTACCTTCATAATTGCTAATGCGTTTGTCCCACATTTCTTTGGCAGATTCTAAGTGCATAACTTTTACAAATTATGCTTCTGCAAGCCCACTCAAAATAGCATTCATATCCTTAGTGTTGAAGATTAATTATAGCTTATCATCCTTAGAAGATAGTACAATTGGCTTTACATAACCAGTCTCTACCACATTCCATACATCTACACCTAAATCCACTATGTAGGTTCTCATCCTACCTTTCCAAAAGACAAAGTTTGTTCCATTGAATAGAGGGACCTTGTTGGTTGAATTTCCTTCATGGCTAGTCATGTTTGAGCTCTAGAATCTAACCTTAAATAAAGAGAACTCACTCTGATACCAATTGTTGGACAACTGAGAGGGGGGGGTGAATCAATTGTTACTGAGCTTAAACAATTATGCCCATTTTAAACTCTTTACAAAACACTCAATGATGATCACAATAATGTAGGGAAGTAAGCAATAGAATATTCAACACCAGTCACACACATGAAATATATAGAGATAGATATTCCTGAGGAAACCCATAAAGGGAGAAAACCTCTTCTTCTTGATATGATAAGTAGTCTTTATTTTATGTACATTATCATTCTTATGATCACCAACGCCTTTCGAGGTTACCACCTCTGTTTTACAAGCAACAACTTGTTGAGAGCACCAACTCTCTTGATTCTCTAGCACCCACTAGAAGGAAACACCAACTCCCTGAGTGTTCCAGCACCAACTGGATGGAGGCATAAACTTCCAGTTACATAGGCACCAACCTATATAACAGATAACAATAGTTCTCCCTTGCACCACCCTACCACCCTGGTTTTTTTGGTTGCAACCAAATGGAATATACAACTTCCTGTGTTCAAGCACCCACTTGAAATTMTGAGGAAAACAGTCCTACCTAGCACCATCCTACCACCCTGAGATATAAATATTTGTTATTGAAATTTATTACAGTGATACAGTATTTATCAATGACTTACCAGTCTCATCATTGTTCTTCTACACTGCTATGTTTTTCCTTCATCGGAGCCTTCCTGCTCGCATATTCTTGTGATTTTTGTTATTCTTCTCTATCTCTGCATGTGCACCTCGGATTTATCTTCATCTCTTAATTATGCATTTTGTTCTATGTCTTTCTTCTATGTTTTGTGCACTATGCACCATTTCCATTTTCTGCGCTATGCCTTTTTGTGTGCTTCAGCTCCTGCGCACAACCTACTTCTTCCTGGATGAATAACTATCAAAAGAAGCAACCATCTCTTCTCTGTTCTACGTATATTTATCATGCCAAGTCCTCGGCTAGATCATACACACAACTCTTTGTCCTCTCTGGCGATTATCCTAAGTTTGTTCTTCATCAGTGGTTGCTATCCTGGGATTCTTTGGCTTCTCTGGTAGTTACAATCTTCAACACATTTCCATCTGTCAATTGTCTCTATGATGAGTCTTCATTCCATTGGAAGTTACCTTGAGACTTTTCATCTCCTATGGCGATCACCCTGAAGCTCTTCGAATTCTTTGGTAGATACAATCACTCTATTCTGGCAATTATAGAGAGAACCTATGCAGACTCATCCCTTTGGCACATTTTCCCTTCCTGAGAAAACTTCACAGTGGGCGCTATATTTTCTGGCTAAGCCCCTTCCTTTCACGTGACCATGAGCTGTGATCAAACGCCTATCCAAAAGGTGCTTCGTGACTTCGCATTTCATATTTTATGTTGTGAGTCACCTTGATTCTCTCAAATCCTGAAATCTCAAGGTGGAGCCTAGCGACGTGCTAGCTCCTCCCTTAACCTTCGCTGATGTGACCATGGCTATGACCAAACACCTATTCAAAGGTTTTTTCCCAATCTCATTCTAGTGAGTGCTAGCTTCATTTCTTGATATGGCCTTAGGTGATGATCTCATGTGACCACGCGATTTTGGGCGCATCCAAAGGTGGTTTGAGGCCAACTCGCTTTTTTCCCCGCAATACACCACAGAGCTCCACGTGTCCTTTATCCAAAACTATGGTTTTGATTGCGGCCTACCTTCAACATTTTAAAGTTTGCGCACCTTCAATCCCCGCAATACGACGGGACCGTCGATCTCACAAACTTGATGGTGATCCTGAACTGACGGTTCAGATCTATCCTCTCAAGTCTTTGGATCAGATCTAGCCTTCCTAAATCAACGGTTGTGATTTACTTCATGATCCAGGCTTCAGGAGTTTCAACTCTCAAACCTTTCTCTCCTTTGTACGTCAATCTTCCGAAGTCGATGATCCACTAACACCTGTCCTTCTCAATCAAAAAATAGATTGACGATCATGTGTCCCCTTTCTCGATCAATGGTCAAGATATCCTTCGGGTCTCCGAACTTTAGAGATTTCAAATCTCAGCTTTATCTCTATCACCTTTTTCCCAAAGCTGACAATCCACTGACGCGTGTCCCTTTTAGATCAACGGTCGTGATCCTTTCACGTCTCCATACTTCTAAATTCTCAAGTCTCAACTTTCACTGTAGTATGATCAACGATTGAGAATACTCCTGAAGTGATCTTCATATCTGACGACCTATGTCCACTTCGGATCTTCGGCACTTCCCCCTTCGGGTCTTCGGGACTTTGCAACCTTTTAAGTTTCCCGAAGCAGATTTCTCCAAAGTAGATCGGGCAGTTGATCTATTGTTTGCAAGATAAATGATTCTCGTTCACTTCAGAACTTTGGTGTTCAGAACTTTCAACCTCGACAGTCTTTCTACCTTCCAAAGTATCTTTCTCCGAAGTAGATCGGACGATCGTATTTTATTTTCATAATGAACAGTTCTCGTTCACTTCAGTACTTCGGTTATTTTACTTACACTATCCTTCCACTGTATTATATTGACGGTCAAGAATGCTCCTGAAGTGATCTTCAGATCGAACGTCTCATGTCCACTTCAGTACTTCGACATTTGGGACTTCGAGACTTTGGGAAAGTGTTGGTGGTAAAACTCTCGAAGTAAATCTCTTGGAGTGATGTAACTTTCTTACGTCACTTGTTGACGTGGAACGAGCCAATTTCCTCTTGACACTTGTCATCACCTGATTATGCCATGTGTACTTGCTGACGTGTTCTGCTAACATAGTTTGCCACGTGTCCTTGATGATGTGGTCTGCTTGTGTGGTCTACCAACGTGGTCTACTACATGTCCTTGTTGACGTGGTATGTCGATGTAGATATCCCTCACATCCTTGCTGACATGGTCTGTTGACAAGGTATTCCACATGTCCATGCTGACATGGTATGTTGACATAGATCTCCCTGATCTAACAGTCATCGTATGTTCTCCATATCCGATGGTCCTTATTCATTTCGGATTTTCGGCTCTCCGGGCATTGGGTCTTTCAAATCTCAAACTGAAAAAAAACTTGAGGTGAGATTTTTCCAAAGTGTAACCTCCTCGCAACTTTAGACCCGAACTAAATGTTGTTCATCGATCATGTTCTTAGATCGATGGCTCAATCTATCCACAATGCTACTTTTCTATCTTATCATTCCCTTCCACTTAGAATGATCCAACGGTTGTCAGGTTTTTCGGTATTCGAATTCTCAACACTTTTTTTCCCTCTTATCATATCCTTCACTTGATTTGATCGGATGGTTGTTGGTCATCTGGATCGTTGATCCAACGAATACTGTCGCTCTCTCTCCTGAGATTTTGATCTCTCTGACTTAGAAGGTTTTCTAAGTGTTCAAGGGTCTCGACCTTTTCTCCTTTTGTGAGTCTTGATGACTTTGGGTCTCACCTACATTTCTAAAAAACGTTATCTCTCCTGAGCTTTGGCAATGAATTTAACCTCAGCCCTGGCGCACACTTGCGCTCTGCATGCAAATCTGCGATATTCCTCCTGAGCTTGATTCCTTATGCAAACTCACGGATTCTAAGGAATCCTGCGCATGCTCCTTGTTTCCTTCATGATAACCTCTGGCTATCTAGAAACTCCAACTCTCTTCCCTTCTCTCATCCTCCTGAGATTGTAGACAACAATTTCACATGGTCTCATCATTCCCGATGCTATCATTGTTGCTTTCCTGTTTGCCATCATTGTTGCCAATATTCCATCGTCATTATTGTTCTTGCCATCAATTACAAGCATACTCTGTCTGTGAACATGCCAACAGCAAGAGACCACACGTCATCACAACTCAGTCCAGAGTCTAATGTACACCCATCACATGGGCTCTCTCACATAGATTGTCTCAACTCAGTCTAGAGGAGAATGACCTAGAGAATGTCACATGATGATGCAATCATCAACAACCCCCAACCCTGGAACAAAGAGAACTCCATCAAGCTACATGAATCCTCCATACTCGATTTGGAATCTAACCCTTCTAACTCCGTGTATAGCTCGTGCCATACCACCTTCACTCTCCACCAGTTGGTCAAGACTTTTCTATGTGATAATAAGGAATGCTCACCGTTTTCTCGTCATGCAACAAGAGGCTCCACTATCAACAATCCATCTGAAATCACCCCCTAATCCTCCACTACCGACATTGGATACTAGAGTAACCAAAGAAAATTCCTTATCAAACTTGGTAGAAAATTCCTACATGGATAATGTAGCAGTTGTCTTCGACCCCTCATGTTCCTTCCTCTTCTTCTTCTTCTCAAGACACTATGGCCTCCAACAGTAGAAATAACTATCATCACTCACACACAAATATTCCCTTGGGATTTGTGCCCAAAATCTCTTGGGAAATACACCCTCCTTGCTTCCCTAACTTACCTCTCTCAAGCTATCTTAGAAATCTCTCTCAATCTCCTTATCATTGTGTCTTTCACACTACCCAATGCATTCTCTTATAATCTGAAAGTGACCCTTCACCTTCTCCAACCCTAGATCTAATGGCCAAGATCTATTCTTTCCTTTACAAGATCAAGGGTCATGATTCATTCCCTCCAAAATAAATCACTTTAAAATATTAAAGTACATTTATACTTTATAACATAAGTGCACTTTATGAAATAAAGTCACTTTAATATTAAAAGGTACACTTTATTAAAAAAGTCACTTTAATAAAAGAACCACTTTATCTCAACTTTATAAAAAAACCTTACAAAGTCAAGTGTCTAGTAGTGTACGTACTAGGTTACTTCCGCATAGAAGACACACATGTCGAGTAACTCCCAAGGTAAAAAGATAACAAGGAATAATGCGGTGCATAATACTCGTAAAAATGAAATTTTCTGCTAACTAATTAAATTCTTGTAGCTTATCAGCTACAATTACAACAAGATTTAATTGTCATGAATTACCATAATTTAGATGCATCTACAACATGTAAAAACAACATGAATGTTGTCTAGTAATGTCACACAAAAACATATAATGTATTCTCAATGCACAGAGTTCACGCACAACCATTAACTCATAATACAAAACAAAAAACAGATAAAACACTTATCTTTTAACAATAGTTTTGCAACCAGCTACGTGGGACGAACGTTCCACCCAATCATAGATTTGTTACTCCAAATATAAATAGCAAGTCTCCTCTGAGATAAGGCTTGTAATCCACAAAAGAGTGTGGTCTCTCATTGTCCACTCACAACTCATAAAACTCACAACCCAATGATATTATCCTACAACTATCTCGATTTTCCACCATCTCTCTTTCTCTTGACCTGCCCAACCCAAGGAATGTACCCCTTCACTGGTCGCAATCCCTTGAGTGTCTCATTCATTTATCAAGGTCTCTCTGGCATGTGTAACCAATAATCTCTTAGCTAAGAACTCCAAAGAAATTGTTGCTAGGAAAAACTACCAGAAAATAAAAACAACCACTTGCTACTATAGTGCAACTCACACAGGATTTCACTCTTCATAAATGACAACCTAGCTCTTCAATATTCGGCACCAAAAGGCTCCAAAGATGCTCCAACATGATCTAGAATTCTCCCTTGATGGTTGCACCAACTGCAAGCTCTCTTTCTTGCTCTCCACCTGTTTCTCATGCCCAAAAACTAAATGTGTAAAAACTATTGTAGCTACCCATACGAATTTCCTCTATTTTTCTTACTTGCTTGACTCACACACTTCCTCAAGCTGATTGTACTCATCTCCCCATGTCTCCAATAACTATGGAATGTGACCACTCACACCTACCCTCTTACATGTATTGAACGATTGGCTTTGTGAACACTCAATAAAAAAATTAGAAGGTTCATTTACCAATAAAAAATTTAGGAAAATGGGTTGAATTAATATACATGGGTAATTCCCCCCTTAGACCCCTCTTGGTCAGTATCCTAGACACTCCCCCCTCTGATAGATTAATTCATCCCCCATATTTTTCCATGTCCCCTTAGCAATTGACATCATACTTTATTATTAACATTCAAAAATACAATTTTCATATTACACCTCTTGGTTGTAGCCACATATTATATTTACATTAAGAATTAATTAAATAAGGGATTATAGTGGGGATGTTACAGAGAGAGAGGGGGGTCATGTCTAAATAAATTATATTGAGCATTGAAGCACAAGTGATCATATCTCAACATAAATAATGAATAATAATGGATTATTCCGAATGATATGTCAATTAATATGATCATCTATATACTTATAAATCCATTAAAATTAAGAATACTTAGGCCACTTTGATTACCTTAGGCACACCTGAGATCCAAGTTTTTGCACCTCGATCTGGTCAAGACCACTTCTAGTCTATCTAACCAACTAGTTGACCACTCAATCAACTTCCCAATAAACCATGACTATCTTCATAATGACCCTTACTGACTCAAAAAACTCTAGAGTTGGGAAGATCCTTATTTTCTAACACCCCCCATCACCAAACTCTTAAGAAATCTAGAAGGTGGAATTATATTTGTAGACCTCCCCATACTTTCGGCTTCATGAATTCCAAGTATAGTATGAATTTTCACATACTTAGCTTCTATCAATGGATTTATAAAGATATCAAAAATTTGATAATCTATCTTGTACCGATTTTCTCATGTACCAACTATCTCAAATAATGCACATGTAATATTCTAGATATAAAATAGTATGCAGAACATAAATAATTAGCTAGAAATGGCAGATGAACAATTATATAACCAGAACAACACCACAATAATACCAAAATAATACCAAAATAACACCAGAAAGAGCACTTTGATTACTGAGAGCAATGTTCACTTGCCTCTTCGAGGGGCGACCTCCAATAGAGAAGAGCTCTATTATAATAATATCCAAGAAAAAACTTCTCATACCCTCTATTCCTATTTATACTAAACCTATCTATCCAAAAGAACAATCTAGAGGAAGATCCTTCTAGAAGCGGAAGCTTCTATTAGGTCTTCTTACATTTGATTTATTCCTCCTTATTGCTATGCCTTATTAATATTGACCTTTATTACATGGAAATATATTATTCTACCCACTTGAGGGGTTAGGTAGGTTAGGTCCCTAACATTCCCTCATCCTTAGAATCCCTTAGAATCAGCCTTGTCCTCGAGGCTTGGAAATTGTTGCAAAATGTTAGCGGGCTCCTAGGTGGCATCTACTGGAGTTTTATCTTTCCACTAAACTAACACTTCATTGATGGTACGCTGACGAAGACAACACTATCGCTGGTCCAAAACTGCTTGTGGCTACAACCAGATGGATCCTTCTTCATCCAACTCGGGAAGGTTGGTTTGAGTTTGGCACTTAGTTCCAATCACTTTCTTTAATCAAGAGACATGAAAAACGGGATGGATCTTAGAATGATTGGGTAAATCTAACTAATAGGGCACCTTCCCAACGTGCTTGAGAACTATATAAGGACCATAAAATTTGGGTGCCAATTTCTGACAATGTTCGGCCTTGAGTGAAGTTTGTTTATAAGGTTGCAGCCGAAGCAATACCTGGTCTCCTTCAGAAAATTGTCATTTTGAGAGACCTTGATCGGCTTTTTGCTTCATGTGCATGGATGATTTTAGGGGCTAAATTCGCTCATGGGCTAATTTTCCATGGTTTTTCCAAAAACGAGATTCGCTATTTTAAAAATGATTCGCCCAAATTCTATAGGATAAAATTATTTTACCTTAAAAATC
>SNQJ01S0188704.1:0-18312 GCA_010110895.2 Picea sitchensis
TGGGAAACTTTTAGTTGCATTCCGATAAGGAGATGGTTGGTATCCCTTCTTCCACTGGTGCATTCCATCTTGTTTCTTATCCTTCCAAGTCTTGGGAAACTCTACCCGTTGTTTATACTAGTCATATCACATTCGTGCCTTCCTGAATACCTCACTCAAGGATTTGGGGTTGTCAAACTCAATTCTGTCCCTGTAGGACTGTGGTAAACAGCTTAAGAATCGTTGGATTTTTACCTTATCCTCCCGGATGTATGGTACGAACCTTAGTAGTTCCATAAATTTATTTATAAGGTCATCCATCGTCATTTGTTTGAGTCGTAATTCATAAAATTCTTTCGTCTTCCTTTCATAATAGTTTTCAGAAAGGTATTGTTTCTTAAAATACTTCTTGAAGTCAGACCATTCCAACTGTTTATCCTTTAGGCCCTTGGCCAATTTCAGGTCCTGCCACCAAATGTTGGCCTTCCCCTTTAGATTGTAGATGGCCATTATGACCTTTATGTTGCTGGAATAGTTGTAGATTTGGAAGTATTTTTTGATGTCCAACAACCATGCCTCAACTTCTTCTCCTGTCCTGGACTCTCCATCAAAAGTAGTTGGTTTAATCTTTTTAAATTCTCCTTCAAGGTGGTCTCTTTGCTTTCTTTTTTTGTTTGGTATGGTTTTGTCTTCAGTTGAGGGTGTCCCTTCAGACGAACTATCTCATTTTTCTGTTTTCGCACCAGAATTCTTGGAGGCCCTTTTGCTGAACTCTTCCTCAGGGTTATCATCTTTGGGGATTTTCTTGGTTACTATACTATGCAACAGGACTTCATTTATCTCTTGTTGTTCCTACTGTGCCTTCTTCAATTTTTCATTGTCGGCCTTGAAAACTTGTAGTTCAACAATAAGGTTTCTCATTGTTTCCAACACCTCCGTGGGTGAGCTTCCATAACCATTTTGTCTTGGATCTCTAGGAGGTCCTTGTTGCGGATTCTCTTCCACCCTGATTTCTACACCTTCTTGGGCTGCCATTATTCAACAGAAAATAGAAAAGCTTTTTGTTTGTAATCCACAAGATTTATTAGTTTTTTCATAAATCAGAATGTATACTGAGCAATAAATGTGGCCCTGTTCAGGCCCAGTGTTGTAACTTTTTCTCTGATACCATATGTAATCCACCTAAAAAATTGTCACAAAAAAAAAAAATTGTTTGTACAATTATCCTTGCATAGTTTCGAGATCTAAGCAATTAAGTCTTCTGTTATAAAGCTTGAGTTTGAAAGTTTGTTGGAGACCTTACTGTCGTTGATTGTTTTTACTGTGCAACTTAAAACTTCCTTCTCGACGATACAACAAAGGTATACTCCTCCCTTCAATGCCATTTAAAGTCTTGTAAAAATTACCATATTTTCTTATTTGATGATGTATATAACACCAGCACGGATTTAACTATACGAGCGACTTAAAGATAGGTTTGTTACTTCCATACCTCTAATCGGGAGGAAGATTCTCTAATCAACACACAACAACTCCCGAAAACATGAGAAGCGACTAACATGTCGGGACTTCGGAGTTCGGGATTTCGCGAGTACAACAGCTACCATTAACACACAACAAATCCCAATATCGTGAAAGGCAGCTAGCATTTCGGGATTCCGAAGTTCGGGAGTTCGCGAATATAGAAGCCAAACATCAACAGATACAAACCCCTGAAATGCGAAACAAGGGAAGATTGAACTAGCATTTCGGGGTTTCGGGGTTCGAAACTTCATGAGTTCGAGTGCCCCAACTTCAACATTACACAACTTCTGAAATGCGAAAGGAAAATGCCCAACACTTCGGGATTTTAGGGTTCGGAATCCCGCGACTTCAAAAGCCAAAACATCAAACATGAACAAATCCTGAAATTTCGAAAAGAAAGGGAACGTGGAACTAACATTTCTGGATTTCGAGGTTTCGGAATCCCGCGACTTCAAAAGCCGAAACATCAACCACAGACAATTTTTGAATTGCGAAAAGGAAAGGAACGTGGAACTAACGTTTTGAGATTTCGGGGTTTCAAATACCAAACAACAGCGCACAAAAACTTCCAAAATGCGAAGAGGATAAAAGGATGTGGAATTAACACTTCGGGATTTCCGGGACTCAGGTTTTCAGGGTTTCAAATGTCGAACAACAGCACCCAACAATTCCCGAATTCCGAAAGCATAAAGACTTAAGAATTTTGCACGCACAGAAGGATACAAAAGGATAAAGGTTTTCTATAAGGGAAAAACTCTAAATTCGTCATTGACCTTGACTAAGGAAAGGGTAGCCCATTCTGAAAAGAAACAAGGAAAGCAAAAAACCTCTAAAAGGTGTCGATTCTCAAGCTTGTTTTTAACATCCAAAAAAACAAAAAGGGGTTTCCAAAATTCTTTAACTCCTAAATTGTGTCATTCTATACACATCTAATACATTGTTGCATACTGTTAGAGCATATGGTTAGATACATAGCATCGGATAAAACATTTGAATAGAAAGTGGGAAAAATTCGTTACAGATCCAATTTAATCAGATACAATACACCAGATGCAAAAAGGGTCATATAGATAGAGACTGTAACTTATTCCACTTCAGATTCAATAGATACACAACATCAAAAGACATAGCCATTCATAATAGAGAGGGGAAAATTAACATATCTGAATCCAATCCTTGGGAAGACAAAGGGAACAACCACGTTCCTCCCAACCGTAGAACATGGAAGCCAAATCTACTTGCCCAATTCACCCCCTAGCCTGACCATGAATCCATGAGGGCAAACTTGGAAACTCCTCCTCAGCAATGTCCTTCAAATCCAACAGCTATCCTCTTGCCTCACACTTACTCAATAGTGCTCATAACAGCAAGGCAATTATGTTTTAGCAGGCTCCTCCTTCCTCACACTCAATCCCCAGATTTCATAACAACAAGAGAGCTCAAAAATCTTTTCCCAGCATACTTGGCAGCATCCTGCCTCTTCACATATGCTATTTATCAAATTTTGTTTTTGCCCAGGTCTTTTTCCCCCTTTGGGGATTTTCGCAGCTTTCTTAATCCTTGATTTCCAGGGGCTGCCAGTGGCCAAATCTCTGATTTTCCATTTCTCATAATCAACCTAGAGGCAATTCCAACGTGTTTCCCACTCATGGAGTCATGGTCAGTTGATTTTAACATGGTTGTTCCATTTGTCCTCCTGCAATTAATATAAATATTCTGTTGTGATACAAGTGTCATAGTCAAATAGTTAGTTTAGTCCAAACAGATCTCTGCCCAACAGTCACAATAATTAAATACAATTATTAAATTCGCAATTCGGAATTACCATAAATGGCAAAAAAAATCCAGATTCGAATTTGCCAAAAACGGAAATAAATTTCCAGCCTATTTCAAAAATAAAAAATAAAATATTTTACTTTTGGGGGATGTCACAAAGCATCACCATGATCAACATCGGGTGCCACACCAGTTTCAGGTGGGAGACAAAGTTTGGTTGCACTTGCAGAAAGAATGCCTTACAGGGCCTCATTGGAAGCTTTGTCCACTCTTTTGTGGACCTTAAACAATCATCAAGGTTGTGGGTGACAATTATTTTGAACTCAACATTCCCCCCTTCCTTGGCTTGCACCCAGTGTTCAATGTGGACCTCTTGTGGCCCTATTTTCCACCATTATTGGACACCTCGGAGATAGCAGAACAATTGACACCAATAGAGATCAACCCTTCCTGCATGGAACATGAATCCACTGATCATTTTGTGGACACACAGGTCAAGGGAACTCGTCAGCAGAGGATCCATCTTTGTCAGGTTGTCAAAGTAGGGCAACTCCTGCACTCAGGCAAGTGGCTCACCCGGGGCCAAATTCAACAGAAATTTCCTCATCTGATGGGGGAACTCAATGCAATGGATACCATTGCTTCCTAATAGGGGAGGATAGATCTAGGAGGATCTCGGTGGCCACCAACCTAGTCCAACTGACTTAAAACAATTTTTTTGGCAACTTACTATTTTTAGCATTTTTTGGGGTCCCAAACTTTTGGGGCCATTTTGAGGGCCTAAACGACGTTTTTTCACGATCGGGTACCTCAAAATAGTATAAGGCTATGATTGATCCACCTAAATGAAGCTCCTCATCAAGAACTTTCGAATGAGCTATCATTCACATTAAATAGAGATCGTATGCAAAAGTTACGTCCCCGGGAAGTTGATGTACTAACTTACCCCAACAGGGCCCACATGACTTTTGGCTCTTCAGCTCCTAGGGTTAGGTTTTTGGATGTATAAGGTTTTTTCATTCATGTTTATTATAAAAATGCCTTCAGAGCCTCATTTTATTCATCTTCTTGTGAATGAGTGTAGCCATCGCATCTCTTCTCAGAGATAAATCGCCACCATTCTAGTAAGCTTGTTTTCAGTTTGCATTTTACAGTTTCAACATATTTCTTATTGAATAGAAGTCAAGTTTTATTGTATATCTATTATTATTCATTGTGTCTCTGTGTTAATATTATAAATATGTGTTTTCATTTTGTTCCGCTCATAAATTTGGATCAAACTTTAAAAAGATGATCTGTTGAAATATGGAGCATTGTTCCCACCCCACACTTAGGGGATAACTTTGGCTCGCACCATCGAAAAAATGACATGGAATTCCATTCTCCAGCTTAGGCATATGGGAAACAGGATTTTCAAAAAAAAATTATCACTTTTGAACTCACCTGCTAGTTTTACTACCATTCCTGCTACTACATATGGGGAATCTGCCCTGAAAAATGCACAAATTTATGGTCGACGATATTAAATAAAAAAACAACATGGAATAGAGGAATAATCCTGGGCCAAGATATCATTCTTCCAATATCTAATCCACACTTCCAAACTTCCTGTGAGAGCCTCAACTTTTTCTTTGAAATGAACAACAACACAAGACCAAACTTGTTGAGAAAAAGAGCATTGCACAAACAGATGATTAGACGAGTCAACCATGGACTTGGACAATGGGAAGAGATTCAACCTGTCCCAACCTCTGTGAATACCAACATCCTACATTAAAATTTTCACTTCAAGAGAAAGCCACGGGATAATCCTCATCTTTATTGGTGCACACATCTTCCACACCACTAACCACCACCACTTTTTTATCTCTAGAGAAAGAAATTGCCACTAGTAACTAATACCCAAGCTTTACTATGTAGTTACCAGATAGTTTATTTGTCGACCAACATAGGGAATCCTCTACCACCTCATGAAGACTGATGAAAGTTGACTTTAAATTATCTACCAACCTACTCCCCTCAACCTCCATATTGGCATCAAGGCCTAGGTTTGTTGCAGAGAGCCAATCCGTCTTGCCGAAGACATCCACTCCTTGCACACTAGCGTCCTTAATGGAAAGGATTTTGTTATTATAGAGAAATGAAACCAAATCTTTGGATAGATTATGCACACCTAATTATCCTTCCCATGGGTCCTCTCCAATTCAGATAGTTCTCCCATTTCCAGTACACTAGACCGTGCACTCACCAATCAAGGGGAAAGTGTTAACCATCACTTCCCAAACTATGGAAATTTTTGACATTGATTTTCTAGGAATCTGAAACCAATCTTCAAACGACATCCCATCCAAATGCTTGGAGACCATAACATTTCCCCACAACATCTTATTCTGAGTGAGACCCCGAACGCTTTTGGCTGCCAAGGCCTTTCTAAACCAAACTAAATTTTTGATCCCCCAACTCCTTGGACATGGCTATATGGGACCACTTTACAAGAGGGATACCATGCACCTCCTTTTTCTTGTATCATAGGAATTGGAAACACGCTTTCCTTATTTACATGAGGATGCCTTTTGGAATTTTTGCAATCGGGGCCTAGTAAACTAAGATGCTACTCAGCACAAAGTTTATAAGGACCAACCGACCACCTCTAGATAGCCATTGATTCACCCAGAGAGATATCCTTGATTTATTTTTTTAAAATAGCCATAACCAATCTTCATAAACATACAAGTTCAGCTTTAAGTGGAACCTAATATATCTTAAACCAACATCAATGTCATGCTGAGCAAAAGGGAGAAACAATCTTAAATGAGCCTTTGCTTCCTCACTTAAAGCATATGTCTGAATGACACATTTTTCCATATTAATTTCCATACATGTCACTAAACAGAACATGTCCAACACATATTTTATAGCCTTAAATTCCTACAAAGACCCTACACCAAAAAGCATTATGTTATCAACGAAAAGAAGACGAGTTTTAAAAATAGACTTCAATATCTTTAAACCTTTTAGGACCCCTCTTCTTTTTTCATTTTGTAGGAGTTTGCTTAAACCTTCAACCAAAATAAGAAAAAGAAAGGGGGACAAAGGACACCCCTGGCGAAGACCTCTCGAGGAGAAAAATAATTGGGAAGGGGAACTATTTGTTAGGACTGCAAAAGAAGTTGTGTACTCAATACATCTCATAATCCAATTAACAATTTTGATATTCATCCCCATATGAATTAAGGCCAGCCTAGTAAACACCCAGATTACTTTATCGTAATCTTTTGAGAGGTCTGGTTTCATAATAGCAGATGGGATTTTTTGAAACTTTATAGAGTGTAAGGATTCTTGAGCCAATGAGACAACATCATGGATTTGTCTTTTGGAAGGAAATTCAATCGGTCCTATTAGATGATTTCACTAAGAATGGGCTTGAGTCTATTTGCAATGACTTTAGAAATCATCTTGTAGATCAAACTGAAACACGAGATAGGTCTGAAGTCCACAAAAGTGGTAGACTCCTATTTTTTCAGAATGAGGGATAGGAAGGTCTTATTTAAAGAGACCAAGATTTTACATGATATATGTGAATCAAGGATCAATTTTAAAATGTCTTATTTGATTAGGTTGTAGAAACCCAGATGGAATTTGACAGGAAGGCCATCTGGGTCAGGGCTTTTTCTTTTTTAGAAAGTTGAAAGGGTAGCAAAAATTTGACCTTCAGATATATCTTCCTAAGGTTCCTCATTCATTTCCTTTGATATGGATCTCGAGAGGAGTTAGATCACTTTAAGAATCTTAGCAATAGGGAAACCTACTCATTCCTTAAAAAGGCTAGAAAAATGAACTTTCCCTGCCTCCGCAATTTCAGCGTGAGATGCCAATACGACATTTTTGTCTTTGATTTCCATAATTGTCCTACCATTTTTTCTAAACTGAGCATACATGTGAAATAACTTGGTATTGTTATTTCCCTCCTTAAGCCACATTGCATGGATTTTTAGATGCCACTTTGATTCTTCTATAAACAACAAATCTTGTTTCTTGTTCAATAACTCGACTACTCATTTCTCTTCTACCAAAGATAGGGAGCCAGTTGGCTTTCCTACCAATAAAGTCTTTATTTTTTCCTCGATTTCCTGGAGTAAAGATTGAGATTTCAAATTAAATGCACAGGCACAAACCTTAGAAAAAGTTATAGTTTTGGCGATATTACAAGAAAAATGATGCATGTAAGTGGAACCATCTGACTCAAACAGAGAGAAACAAGAATCCTTGATCAAATTCCGATAGTCTTCTTCTCGAAGAAAATATTCATTGAATTAAAATGGGACGATGAATTCCCTCGCCCCCCCTTTTTCAATTTTCAAAATAATTGGCATGTGATCTGAAGCACCTCACGCCGAAACCCACGACCAAAACAACCAAGGATTTAATAGCAACTCCTCGGAAATTAGGAATCTGTCCAACCTTCTTAGCACCAGTTTCTCACCTTTCCTACCATTTCTCCTAGTTTGAGATAATTTTGAAGGTTCCAAATCTATCATCTTGTTTTCGGCTATCCAATGTGCAAAAAAAACCTTCTTGGGAATCTTTGCACAGATGTGCTCCCCACATTTCATTCAACTAAAGTGTGAAATTAAGATCACCACCTAAAATAACATTGGAGGCTACCAAAATACCTGATGCAGTCATCCCCTCCCATCCCCTCCTAGAAAGGGATTTTGTCTACATAGAGAATATAAATGTTGACAACTCTGAAAGGCATCTCGAGAGTATACTTATCTAGCTCCACCACTACCCCTAAAGTTATCTAGGAAGAGGAAAAATCTTGGAACCACAAACTCCACGCAAAGAGGAGCCCCCTCGAGAGACCTTTATAATCAACATAACAAAAGGACCATTATTTTAACGAAGAACTAAAAACCTCCATCGCGTTTTCCCAGAACACATAATTTCTTGAATTAAAATAATATTTGGCATGTGTGTACTTGCATAATACTTTTGAGTGTTATGTTATCACACAGATTATAGTTTGGGAAAATCCCAACCCAAACAACAAGTGTGTGACACAACTAGGGACACCTATCACTATCAACTCATTAGATATCCCCCTCGTTTCGGTAAAGGATGATTCCAACACAAACGAGGCTTCTCAGGTGACCCTAAGGGGATTTGCAAAGGAGAAGCAAGGAGCTAGAAGAAAATCCCTATAGGTCAAGTTCTAAGATTAATTTGAGACTTGAGGAGAGAGTCTTTGGAGTTGTTGAATGTCTTCCAAGGCTGTGTACTTGCAAAATAATATTATACAAACAAAAACAAGACCAAATATCATGATATAAGCCTCAAAACAAGTGGGGAATCAACAAGAAAACTTCTTGTACCAAAATTGCAGCAGGAAGGATATATATATATAAACAATGAATAAGTTATGACAACTTCAAATTAAACCAACAAAATCAAGTATATGATATTGGAAAATAAAGCTTGCAACTAGTACACAATGTTCCAATGTTTAGAGCAAGACATTGATGGCAAAAGAGGGTTGTTAAAGAATGTTATCAAAATAGTTTTAAAATAGGATTATGGTCATAGAAAATTTTTGATACAACAACAAGTTCTAGCCATTGAAATTAGCAAGTAAACCGCCCAAACAATAGCTTATTATCAATAAAACATTTACCATAGTTTACGAGTATTTTTCAATGATAGAAAAGTTGTAAAAGAGTAAGAGAGAATGAGTTTGTTGCAGCCCTAATGGTTGCAGAAAAATGTTTATTACAACAACACTATCGCTTAGCAATTCAACACGCCCTTGGAGAACGAGAGAGCCAATAGCATATAGAATTTAGATCCAACCTTAAACAACTCACTCTCTTAAAACTCATGTTTATCAATGCAACAATATTCAATCTCCAATGCAATTAGTGCCTTATCTATTGGGTTATAGAGTCTCTTGCTTAGACAAAAACCTAGCCAACAAGGAGAATAAAATATTTTCTTGAGAATTAAACCCTTATAAACCAAAGAAAGCACAAAATCTCCAAAGTCTAGCTTAGGAATCCAAGTTAAGCTAGGGTTTAACAATCTTCTAGAGGTGTAAACCCTCTTACTCCCTAGAGAAGATAAGCCTTAGCAAGGTCTTGCTACAAGGGTGTAAACCCTCTTACTCCTTGTAGAAATCCTTAAGCCTTTTCAATAGAAATAGAACAAAACTTCCTTGATGGAGGGTGTATGCCCTTGTACTCCTCCTAGGGTTTGATTAATAAAGAAATTCCTTACTTTATCAAGAAATTCCATCAAATTTCCAAGAACATGCATCCAAGAGAAGTCGTTATCCTTTATTTCACCAATAGACAAGTGTAGCATCCATTTTGCACAAGAGAGAATAGATAATGAATTGCCTAAAGAGGCTGAAATTTCAATCCAAGAGTATGTAATTCTCAAGTGATGAGTTATGAAAATGAAAATGGATGGTCCTCTATTTATATCAGGCCATCTAAATGAATTTGTCCACATGAAATTGTCAACAACAAATTAAAAGAGAGCCCACCCCCTTTATTTTCTCCTACAACTTGCAAATATAAAAATTACATAAATCAAAACAATAAAAGGGTGACGTTATTCCCTAGAAGGATGACATGAGGCTTAAAAGTAAGACATTGATCCCTAAAATGCAAATCATTGGGCCTCCAAATTCCATGTGCTAATATCTCATGTGCTCGAGTGTCATGCCATGCATATCCTTCCTTCAAACCACATCACATCACCTCTGGAACCATCAAGCCCACCAAACCCTAGCCTCCAAATGACGTCAAGGGCTTAGAAAGTGGTGTCCTAGGCCTCCAAAGGCCAATTGATGACAACCCCCTTTCTCCTTGGGTTGCACGACCTCCCGGTCAAGGATCTTCAATTCTCGGAGTTGAATTAGCTCTCTAAAACCTTAATGGTCTCGTTTGTAAATAACCACAGGTCTGTTCAGTCTTTCGGTGCAAGTTCTATGACACTCGCGATCTCTCCCTTCACAATACCAGACGATTAGTGTTCAGGCGCTAGCTCCTCCTCCATTAGCTCCTTCCCGCATATGACCTCGAGTTATGTCCACACACAATTGCGGGTGCGGTCGAAAGTGGTTTGGGATCAATCCACTTTTCTCCCCATAATTCACTACCAAACGTCACGCGTCCAATTTGCAATAACACGGTTTCTATTGCGGCCCACTCTCAAGTTTTTAAATTTCGAGCACTTTTCATCCCCGCAATCCTTCATAACCGTCGATCTCACAATATTGGTGGTTCTTCTGAAGGGATGGCTCAAATCTATCCTTTCCAAATCTACGGATCAGATTTAACCCTTCTATATCAATGACTGTGATTTATTTCGTGGTTCAGACTTCGGGAGTTTCGACTTTCAACCTTTGCTTTCTTCCAAAATGCACGAATTCCTCCTGAATCGGACATCTATAATTTACTTCGATGTGTCCTCCTGAATCGGACATCTATAATTTACTTCGGACTATCCAATGGTCAACATTTATTTCGGCCCTCCGGCTCTCCAGGCTTCGAGAGTTTCAAGTCTCAATATGAAAATCTCGAAGTGATTTCTCCGGAGTTCATAATCTATCGCCACGTATCCTTCTAGATTAGACGGTTCAGATCTCCTTCTCATCTTCGACGATCTCTCCCCCTATGTATACGAGAGTTTAAAACTCGCGCACTTTTCCTAAATCCAACGGTCTGAAATAATTTGGCTCTTCTTGGATAGATCTTCACCCTTCACCTTTCCCAACCTTCGCAAATTCTTCTTCTGAAAGATTTCTTCGACACTTAGTCGATTTATGGTCCTATGCACTCCTTGCAACCGACCTCTGCACTTCCTTGTGAGAAAAACGTGAGTTATTTCTCTAATTCAAAGACTCCGCCTACGCACTCCTTGCGCTTAATATGCACACTCTGCATACAAAAGTTCCATGCTATATCTTTTGAGCTTTGATTCGAACAAGACTCTCTCGCACACACTCCTTGCGTTCAATATTCATTCCTTGCATAACTTACAGAAGAGAAACAATTGAAAATTATTCAATCCTTCATAAATTCATCCATTCACCATGAACATCATACATTCACAAAACACATAACAATGGTCAAACAGTATCAACATTTTACAATTGGATCAATTTTCTTTGTTCTATTCATTTCAAAGAAAAAACATGATTACAGCTCTATCTCTTCCAGTCATTACAATTAGAAAACTTATCTAAGGACCCAGAGCTTCCTCGTTCTTCTTCCGTCTATCTAAATTCTATCACCTTCTACTCTAGCGGTTACCTACTCAGCTTAATTAATGCAACCTAATGACTAATATGGGCTTATATCCCACACCTGTAATATATTACAACCGTATAAGGATTTACAATGATCCGTCAGTTCAAAACGGTGGCTCGAATTTACATACATCTAATTAATTAACGATATATTCAAAAAGATCTCCACACCGCTACCAAGCTGGTTAAAAGTCGGTTTGGCTATTTCAATGTGTTGAAGTGTCGACTTCACTTCCACATCCACTTTATTTTGATTTTATAGCGATGATCTTGCATCACCAATGTCCAAGTGCAAAGGGCTATGATGTCATCCTTGAATTTTTTCAAAGTACCTCCAAAGGTAGTGTCTTCTATCCTTTGCACACAAAGATTCCAAGGTGCTCTCCCCAATGTGTGGGGTATGGCGTCCATCCTAGGGGTTTTCAACCCCCCATGAAGGTCAAAATGGCATAACTCCTCCATGAATAGCTTTCACTGAGCAAGGTCCTACAAAGACAAACAAGTATGTCCTCCAAGGGTCCACAACTCAAATGTATCATGCCAAGTAAGCCACATTTAATAAAAATAACCACCCAAACATGTGCATTAAATCCCCCCTTTTCAACTAAACAAATGTTGAAAGGCCTTATAAATTTACCAAATTTAAGTATGGGAGGGTTATCATGGTGCCCTATTGGGTAGATTAATCCCTGAGTCAAGGAATGTTTCCCAAGAAGACCCTCTCTAGGTCATGTAGTGAATATGAGGTAGATGAGGGGTAAGACTTTTGGCCATGG
Source organism: Picea sitchensis (assembly GCA_010110895.2). Taxonomy (NCBI): domain Eukaryota; kingdom Viridiplantae; phylum Streptophyta; class Pinopsida; order Pinales; family Pinaceae; genus Picea; species Picea sitchensis. The sequence continues at coordinate 12,370 of SNQJ01S0188704.1, forward strand.
GGTTTCCTGACATATCAAGGGCTCATATTGTCTCATTTATGGGTGCCTTTGTGGAGGGTATGTCGCATCATTCGTTTACAATGCAAAAAAATTCCAAGCCCTTTATAAGCATTTCATTTATTATGGTCTGAACATTGAGTGTTATGTACAAGGAAAGAAAAGGAACATCACAATGCCACTTGAAGTTAGAATACACTGAGTACCATATGCAATGGAAATTAAAATGCATCTTAAATGCATTCCCCCATCAAGCGAGACATTTATTAATTGTTTGTTTCTTTAAAGGTCCTTGATTTTCATGGAGAAGCATTTCATTACTCCCAGGACCTTAGGGAGAGCATCTAGAGGGATAATTTAGGATTTTAAATTTTTCTAGCTACAACACCTCTCAGTCTTCAGCCCCTTCTTCCCATGTCATGAGGTACAAGCCCTTCTTGGGGTCAATGAATTCAAAGACTCAAAATATGATGAAACAGAGTGGAAGAAGTGTGGAAAGTGGAAAGTATGAGTGGGAATGGTATGATGACCCTTTAGAGAGACGCCCCGGTAGGAACCCTTTTCCCAAGGGTGACCCATTTACTAGGAAACCATGTCAACCACTAAGGTGAAAAGAGAAAAAAGGTATAGTTTCCAAGCAAATGTTTTTGTAATCAAGAAAGGAATATTTGCAACATGCTCAATTGCTTCAATTATTGACACTTACTATGAGACTAGAGTTGTTACCTCATGAATCATGACATGTTGTCCTTTATGGGCTAGGCTAGTGTGGTGGACGTTGTGATGTTGTTGTCTATGAATGGTGATGTGTGGTGGAGAGGAGGGCCTTTGTCTACTCAGTGTGGGCTCAGTTGGTCATTTGGCTCTAGACACTCCATGTCTTCTACTTGTGGGCATCGAGACATCATCTTCTTAGCTACCCCTAGCCTAGGGGGTAACATTTGGCTCCTCCGTGGGGACAAGTGCTCGTCGTAGAGTGCATGAGAACCTCAACATATCCTGGTAAGAATTGTGCCTACACATACTCAAGCAATATATTAAAGCATCTAGGGGTGGCTTGCTCACCCTTTATTCATATAATCAAAACTTCAAAAATTCCAAAATTGACAACTATTCCTTAAAATAAAAACTCTCATTTTCAAAAAATTCTAACTAACATGTTACGAGATTCAAGAAAAGAAATCACTGAAAATATTCAACAAAACAACATGTAAAGCAAAGCATGAAATAAAATGAAACTATACTATGATGAACAAACAAATGCAAATGCAAGAAATCAAAATGACCTACCTACTTACCTAGGGGCCCGAGGCCCTGTGGAGATCAAGTCCCATCATGGAAATAGGGATTGATGAGAGACCCATTGAATGGTAATGACATCCTTCTCCCCTCGGCAGTGGCTAAGTAAAAAGAGTAAAATCCAAATCTTTCCTTGATTTGGTAAGGTCCTAACCACAAACCATCAAACTTCTAATGCATCCCTAGTTTCTCCCTTATTTTGTCCCACATTAGGACAAAATATCCTTCCTTAAAATCCCTCTTTCTTTCTTTGTGATCAAAAGTTCCTTTAACTTTGTCTTATGTTCTTTCCATTTGATCGAAAACCATTCTTTTGAACTCATCAAATTCCATGAGTTGATCAATCCTTCTTTGTAATGCTTATTTATAAATAGAGAAATGTTGACCTACTTGTTATCCCCATTTTTGGGGATAACTAAGTAGATCATGTCTCGAGGCCCTTAGGTTGCATATATGAAGTGTCGAGAGACCACATGACGAGCAGTGTCCACTTGCACATACCAAAACCTCACTCTATCACCACATTTTGATCCATTGTCAATGTATCAACCACACCAAATAGCTTCTGGAAGGCAGATGGGTCTTGCTCCATGCAGTACAAGTCAGGTATTGTGGCAGGTAATCACCCTAATATTTAAGGCATTTAAACATGTTGTATTTGAGATGATTTTGATTATAGAACACTTGCTTGAACGTTATGCTTTTGACCCTGTTTCACCTTGGTGAATGTCATAGATTTCCTAGTAAGTGACAAACCTTTGGGAAAGGTTTGTGACTGGGGGTCCCTTGAGGGGTTATCATACCATCCCGACCATACTTACCACCTTCCACTTATTACACTCCCACCGTGTTGTCTTCTTCTAGGCCCTTTGACTTTAGTGACCCAAGAAGGGCATGCACCTCATTTCATGGGAAGAAGGGGATGAATTCCCAGAAGGATTATTATTGGCTAAAAATATAGAAGCATAAATATAGACCTTCCTGATGCTTCGCCCAGGGATCCCCAAGAAAGCAATGAAACGCTTCTATATAAGAAATAGGGGACCCACAAAAAATAAATGATAGTGAATGCAAGGGGCTAGTAGGAGGATGGGAAGTCTCATCATGAGCTGGCCTATCATGATCATGGTTATTTAGTAGCATGACATTACCATCATCTGGTCACCAAGCCAGGGTAGTGGTTCTTAGTTACACAACTGAGAGAAAGGGGGTCTAATCATGAGCTAGCCTTCTCATTTCCATTAAGTATCTAGGAATGACATTGTCATTATCTGGACACCAAGCCAGAATAGTGGCCTTCAACTTGTTCCTTAAAACATGAAAGAAAAATAAGAAGAAATAATGGTGAGAAGATGAGCTTAGAAAAAGTGCATCGCAAACGAAGGTGCCACGCACCTCTCTACAAAGGCACCCATAAATGAGTTAATGCTAGCCCTTGTATGTCATGAAACCCATTGACTTATAAAGTCTAAATCCCTTTCCACCTCATCACCCATTACATAACCTTGAAAGGCCATCCTTGGGAGTATCCCCTACTTGAGGGTTTTGGTCTACCCAATAGGACTTTTATGACACCCCTCCCATATTTAAACTTGGTTAATTGTATAGGGTATTTGAGCATTTTTTTAATTTGATGAAGTAGTTTTGATGCACATGCTTAGGTGCCTTGCTTATTAGATGTGGTTTATACTTGTCATGATATCTTTGACTTGAGATCTTTGGAGGGTGTACCCTTTTGTTTTGCAAGACCTTGCTTGGTGGCCAGTTTTGGGAGAACAAGCCTAGCTTGGGCTTCCATGGAACAAGAAGCCCACAAGTTCGATGTTGTAGGACCGCACACCGAATCATAGAGACATGCCTTTAGAGGCTTACATGGCATCATGGAGGATCTTACCCAGACCCTAGTACCCAAACGAATTTCCTAGGAGAGGGAAAATGCCACTTTTGGAGGGTTCACGTCATGTTTGAGGGGGTTTGGTGGTGATGGAGGTGTTGTTCATTGACACATGGCATGTTTTGAAGGACAGAAGGTTTTGAACCATAAATAAGAAGCTTGGAGAGATGACAAGTGTCCTTTGGAGGCCTTGCCATGCTTCCCCAACTCCAATGACTTGTTCCTAGTACCAAAATGTCTCCCTAAAAGGGTGACGTCATCTTTTTTTGTGTTAAAGTGAAAATTATATATTATTATCTGGTTCAAGGGGTAAGATAAGGATTGTTGACCCATTATCTTATGTTTAACCCTTGCTAAGTGGACAAACTATGTTTTAAGGTTTTTGTATAAATAGAGATCATGTGAATCTCATTTCATAACATATCTCTCCCATTGTGAGAAGATATTGGCTGAAATTTGGGCCCTTCTTGAGCAATTCTCTTCATCTCTTTTGGTTACATTTTCTTTCTATGGTTTATCTTTGATATTGGTGGAAGAAGTGATTCATTATCTCTCTTGGAGTGTTTTTCTTGCTTTATGGTGAATATTTCTTGGTTAAAGAAGGAGTTTATCTTGTTTATGCTTGCACTAGGTAAGGAATCCATTTTGTTGCTTCTTTCTTGGTTACAAGTATAATTTTCCAAGCTTATTAGGGAGTACAAGTGCATACAACCCCACCAAGGCCATCATCTTGTCTTGAAATAAGTTGTTGCACAAAGGAATACTAGGATGAGTAAAAGGGTTTACACCCTCCTAGGGTTTTCCTTATCTAGATTTGCCTAACTTGGGGAGTAAAAGGGCTTACACCCCAAAGGAGGTAGAATAACTAACTCTTTCTCTTTTAAAGACTCCATAACCCAATAGTTAAATGAAATAATCTCTTGCATTGAAGAAATAAATCATTGCATTGGAATACGTAAAACTACAAGATATTGGAATTGTTCAAGTTAGAATTTCTTCTACATGTTATAAGCATTTTTGTGCCCTAAGGGCGTTCTCTTTTAGCCAACCTTTTTGCTGCTTTAATAAGTTTAATGCTACAACCATTAGGGCTGCAACAAACCCTAAACACTTTCTTGAATAACTCACAATTCAACGGTCAAAAGTTTCTAATAATTTACCCCTACAATCTACTAGGCCTAGCGCATATTTTGGGTGGATTACTTGTGATTTTTGGTGGTTGATTTCTTTGTTGTAACAAGTTGTTTGCTACAGACATAAGGCTGCAAAAGTATGTCTACAATACTATCTATAACAATCTTACATTGATGTTAAAGCCTTATGCTTTTACACTTGAGTTGTATTAGTGTTTTGCTAACTTGTTTCTTGCATCATTTGATAGACTCTTGGCATATTTATTTGCATCTCTTACTATATTTTTTTTGTTGATATACATCATTTTTTACTGCTGCAATTAGGGACAGAAAGATTAACTTGCTTGTCCACCTAACATTATATGCATATAATTGGCTTGTTCTTCTGTCTTGGGTAGGTACATCACTCTTTACAGGTACTATTATCTCTTGGCAACCTTTGGCTACCACCTAGACATCATCCAAGCCCTTTTCCGCACCTAGTAACTTGACCTATAGGGGCATCTATTAATACATCTCACTTTATATCTCATTTCCCCCTAGCGTCATCAGGATTCCCCCCTTGAGGTTATTCTATCATCTCTAAAGTGACCAGAATACCTTCCTAAGGTGAAGGTGGGTAGGTGTTCTCAAATTTGTCGTCATTTGGTGGTTGGGTCAGGATTTTCCCAACCTACAACTTGTGTGATAACACTACCTACAAAGATGGAATTTGGAGATTTACGGATAACCTCACTTCCATCCCATAAACTAATTCAAATAGGGTTTTTCCAATGGAAGTCGTGGTTGTCGTGTGATCCTCCCAAATAGCATATTTAATCTTGCCATCCCAACACTTTTTGTTATCTCCAACTATCTTTCTTATGATCTTCATGATGTTCTTGTTGTTGGATTATGCTATCCCATTTCCTTGTGGAATGTGATAGAACAAACCCATACTTGAAACTAAACTCGTTCAACGCTATTGAACTACAATCCTTGGTGTTATTAGTAGTAATTTTGGTAAGAACACCAAATCTAGTAATTATTCTTTTTTCAAGCAAATTCATTACCACTTCTTTTGTTGCCCTCCTTATTGGGATAACTTCCACCCATCGAGTGAAATAATTTGTAACAGTTAAAACCCAATGTTAGCCATTACTAGAATTGTCTTTAAATTCACCAATAAAATCCAACCCCCACTATTAAAAAGGGGCTTCAACCACCACTGATCCTAAATTTAAAGATCAGTGGTGGTTAAAACACAGAAGATACACAATACAATAGAGACACAGATATACGTGGTTCACCCAGTGTGGGCTATGTCCACTAGAGAAATTGTCAAGTCCTTCCTTTATTATTATCCAACAAATGAAGGGATACAACCTACAACACACCCGATGTAACTTCCTCTTATTTTTCTCACAGTATCCTCACTCAGAATACAATATTCGCAGTGATATATAGCTGCAATAAATTTCCCTCATACAAGAGGGTTGCCTTATATGAAAAAAAACCCTAACATAACTTCTATCGTCAGATTTGCAACCTTATAATGAACGGTCCATATTTACAATGAAATTACAATATACATTTACAAGGCAATTTTTCCTTCGGGGGCTTCGCCCCCGAACCCCCGCT
>SNQJ01S0188705.1:0-18312 GCA_010110895.2 Picea sitchensis
AACACATCATGTCATCTGTCAATCGCATCATAATCAAGTATAAATGGTCTAACATCATAAAAGTCCAGATCACTTGTGAGCAAGTGTCCTCAAATAATAAGTTTTATCAGTGCGCCAGTGTGGGATGTTACACTCTCCTATAGGGATAAGTTCTCTAAGTCTTCTTGTGTTCTTTCAACTTCGACAGCTATGTCTCTAGCCCTCAGTTTCTTAGACTTTTCCTCATGTTCTTCTATTAGGAGCCTTATTCTCCTAGCCATGAAATCTCGTAATTCTTGTTTTTTTTGTTCTAGAGCTTCCTCTTCTTGTTTCTTTCAGATCTGATCTTTCTCAACCTAGGTCTTTCCTAGCAAAATATCAAAGGGGGAATTGTTCTCAACAAACTTAATGACCTCAAATTCTTCTTTTGTCGATGCTCTGTGAGAAATCATAGGTACCTAGGAAAGTCTTCCACATAGAGTTATCAACTTTCCTTTAAACAATCCTATTCCTCCCAGTGAAGAAACCATAGTAGGATTTCCTAAGATTTCCCAAGTAATTTCTTTCATAATGTTCACATGTGTTTCTGCATCAATACACAGTCTATGTTGAGGTCTCCTATTCTTGTTTCTATGCACTCTTTATCGTTTAATATCTTTGATAAACTGTTGTCTTTGTGATCACTCAATGTTTATTTCATCTACAATAATATAGCCTCTGATTCGTTCTGGTTATTTATCATATTCTTAGTCTCTTGACCTTCCTCAGGGTTTTCTTGTCTCATATTCATCTTTTCAACTTTAGCAATCATTCTAGGGAAATCCAAAACTTCATGTCCAGTAGCTTTACAACAAAGGAAAATCGGACTTCTACCAGGGCATTCCTTAGAAAGATGTCCCGGTATTCTACAACTATAAAAAAGAGTCAATCCTCTCTTTCTCTTAAATGATCCCCAATCTTTCCTGTACTGTGCATTGGGATCGCAGTGATGGACCTACAAAAAATTATTTCTAGGATCCTGCATCCACTTGTTAGTCCAACAATTATTTATATGCATATGAATAGCATATAGTTCACTATTTCTATCAGATCTATTCATATCATATCTTCTTTCTTCAAGCTATGCCCTAGTTTCTAGACTAGGACCAAATCTATCAAACATTCCTAGATCCATTCTTTCGAAGCAAAAATTTCCACTTATATTACCTTTATCAGAACAAAACACTTTAAGATCTTATCTCTTTTCTTCAGATCACACTTCTTTTCTTAGCACAAAGCTTCACAAGTCAAGTAGAGTACTGCACACCACAACAATAAATCTATGCACATAGATTTCTCTTTTCTTCAGTTCCTAGCAATCATAGTTTCACATCACAACAATGAAACTATTTGTTGGCATAGGGGAAGACCCAGGGTTCAATGCTACAAAAACGCACCAAAAAAACCCTAACTACCGGCCCTTTCGGCAACACCTGCGAAGAAGATGAAATCTCACCCGAGGTAGAGGTAGGGGGGTTTGCAGGACTCAAGTGTCTGCAACCTAGCTAGGACATAGATATGTGATTACAATACTTAACATAGCACTTATAAGTTAACATTCATTAGCATTTAACCCTTATTCACATCACAGGTAAAACCTTAACTACATAACAATGCAATATTCAACATGATCTAACACACCCAAGCACTTAGCACATAGAAACCGAGCAGATCTGTCATTCATTCACATTACTAAACACTAAGCTACTATATCATATGCATATAACATACATAAATATGAAAACACTAAGCATGAATCACATCAATCACACAAAGCAACCATAAAACAGGATATACATGGTTCACCCCCAACGTGGGGCTATGTCCACCAACTCTTCTTCTTCGTTAGTATCTTCTTTTAATGCACAGGCCACAAAGGCAACTCCTCATAGGATAGGAGATATACGTGCACCTCTCCAAATCCTCCTTCCCCGAGTTAGGTCACAACACAAAGTCTTCTTACATAGTCTGCACACAAGATTCTTACAATCACTTGCACTTAGCTCTACAAGTATTAACACATAGTATGCAAAAATCCTCTAGCTTCGCACTAAGATGATTATACTAGGTCTCTTCACTAATTCTTTCTTACAATCACTTTCACTTAGCCCTGCAAGTTCTCAATACACAATATGCACAGAGCTAACTCAATCACATAGATCCAACCACTTACATCACTTGCACTTAGCACCGCACACCTCTTNCAGCACCTAGCTACTTATTTATACATTACAAAAGAGGCCTAAGCATGGGTACACCCATGGGCCGACATCCCATACCCGTTACATAAACCCTAAACCCAAAAATCTCTCAAAAGGGGGCGATATCCCGCGATCTCCACTTCGCCTGGCGCTTTGTCTTCGACCAGCCTGTCAAAGTCTCAAAATTGGTCAAGGGCCAACAATGCTCAAGATATTTCTTGCGGTCCTAAAAATATGCAATCTCATATCAGGAGAAAGATACCGCAAACAAATGTTTGATGAAAATGGACAACTTCTTTACCCTGCCAATCCTATCATGCCATATTCCAACAACCAATCAGGTCAATGCTAGTACATCATCAATTGGATATATTTTATATAGACAACCCCATAGGGAATAATAAAAAAATAATTGAGTAATTTTATTTTTGGATTTTCAATGGAACTAATGTAAATATATTTCTTAATTCAACATTTATTTTATAAAGTGGTTGGTTTCATGTTTATTATTGAGAAAAAAATGTCCATGCTCCTAATAAGTGTTTGGTATAATGTTTGAACATATTAAATTCATTTTGTTACTAATATTATGGATGTGATGTTCAATATGTTTACAATCAGGATTCTAATGACGAGTGACCTATCCATCATCTATTGTTGCACCCCAATACTATGTCAAGTCGTGATCTTTCTACTAAATAAAAAAAGTCAGAGAGAAATCATACTAAGAATGGTTGAAACAACCACCTATCCAATTCCCACTACATCCTAAGTCACCAATTCAAAACCTCAACAGTGATACTAATTATTCACATGTTGGGGATGAAGGAAATGATATATAGGTTGGTATGGATGATTTCTTGCGGGATACCCAATACATGGAGGGAATGTTTTTAGAGGTATTCTAGAAAAATGAACTAGGAGATGATGTCGATGTCATGGATAACTTATTTGAAATATTGAAATATGCTTCCACCACCCCTCTATTTGGTTGAGTAAATGGGTCTGCAAGGTCTACCTAGTAAGGGACAACAATGTTACTCTACAAATTAAAAGAAATGAATGGTATGTCAGATGGTTGTGTTTCTTGGGACTTTTGAGGTAGTTAACCATTAAGTCCCCTAAATTTTTAAGGAATATTGTCACACAATGAAGAAATAAAAGGGTTGAGTTTATTCATTCTTAATGACAATGTACATTTCTATTGCCGACTAATTACATGTTACTCAAAGATAAGGTACTTCTGAGTTGTAATGTATTTCTCGATAGTTGCACAGTGGAAAAGAAAATGTTGAAAATGTTGAGTGTTGAGTACATACCATACCACACATGTTTGAATGATTGTATTCTATATAGAAGAAAATATGCAGACAAATAGATATGTCCAGAATGTGGGCATGACAAATACCAAAAATAAATAAAAAAAGGGTAAGGCACATGGTCCTCCTCATAATATATTAAGGCACATGCCCCTCCTCATAATATATTAAGGCACATGCCTATAATTCCAAGGATTTAAAGGATCTTTCATTACAAACAATTAGCCATGTTGCATGGGTGGCATGTCTCACATAGAAGTGAACCCAGAGTTATGTGAATCCTAGTAGATTCAATAGCCATGAATCATATAGAGGATACATGGCTCGATAAATTCAAGGATGATATGAAGCCTACTATTGAGCCGAAATATGGATGGAGTTAACTTGTATTCCCTCCAAAACACCAAATATTTTGTTTGGATAGTGGTAGTGATCAATAAGAATACCCCCCCATGGTTTTTCGTGAATAATGAACATCTTATGTTGACTCTTATAGTATTGGGTAAACGACAAGTGAAGAGAATTGATGTCTACCTCCAACCAGTAATCAATGAATTTAAGCAATCATGGGAAGGGATACATGTATATGATGTGTCAAGACCCACCCCAATGGAGAGGTATTTTACACTGTATGGTATATGTTTGTACACCATGCACGATTATCAAATACTAAGAGTTTTCTCGAGTAAGAATGTTTATCGATTTGTTTATATCTCTAATTTTATTTGGCATACTTCATTTGGTGCAATTATATTTTTGACACTAACAAAATTTGTATATTATAACATTGTAGGTATTATAACAAAAGGGTACCATTGATGTAAATGTTGTGGACCTTCTATAAATTCTAGGAGTCCCAACAACCTAGAAAATCTGGTGTACAACTATTCGAGGGTATTCCTCCTAGAGGACCACCCTTATAGAAGAATTGCATCTACTTTCAATGGTAGACCATAGAGAACCTAGAGACCTGAATAATGAAATAAGAAGATTGGAATATGGCATAAAGGAGAAGGAAATGGAATAATTGTTTGATTCAATTGGGGAACCTGTGTTCAATGATCTTGAATTTTTTGACACCTATGTTGAGAAAATTCCCATTGGGATGAAAAGGAAATATGTATTTTATGAGTTTCCATAATGAGAGAATCTTAATATTGGCCACTTACTAGATCTCATGCATATATTAACAAATGTTTCATCTTTCTTATGGAGGAACATACCATGGAATAAAAGAGACACATTGGTTGTTAGGAGAGATATTATTGCTTCAATTACTAAAAAGAGACATTGGCCAAGAAACAAAATTAGAGGAGAGGTTGGTCCCTCTTGGTATTTTAAAGAAGGTGATGTCCCATGGATTTTGAAGAAAGATGATCTTTCTATGGTGACAGATGTTATATTAGGTGTGACGAGACATTATTTATATGGATAAACTCTACAATGTTCCTTCACTGTAGAAGGAAATTTGTCGAGTTTGAAATCAAATGACCATATGAAACTTATAAGGGTATGTATGTTGAATGCATGATTCTTCTTTTATACTGGTGTCGGTAAAAATATGTTATGCACTCATAGTTTTATGGAAATTAATAATGTGTATGCCTATTTTGTAGTGTCATTATCCTTTGCTCGTGCATGGTTTTGTGAACCATGACTCCCCCCAGGACCTGTGACATTCCATATTGAAATTATCTACATTTGTACACTAGCTCACATCAAGGGAGATTCACATGGCTAACATTCCATGGTGGCATTGAGAGATCGTTGATATTGTTTGTATGTTTGAAAAACAACTACCCATGAAATTTATGGACTTGCAAGTCCATCTTTTAATTCACCTACCTGATGAGGTTAAATTATCTAGAGTGCTCTAATTTTGTTGGATTTTTTCTTAGAGAAGTAGATCAAAAAATTGAAGGGGTTTGTTCAACAAAGAGAAAACCAAAAGGCTCTATGGAAGATGGGTACATAGTATATGAGTCATTCTATTATGCTAGTGAGTACATCAAGAAAATTGATGACATGGTAGGGGCAGTGGTTTGGGACAACCATCAAGATGAGAACAAAAGGGAAGGGGAGCTACTCCAAACAAATGGAAAAATATGCTTGATAATGAGTAAGTCAATTATATTTTGTCAATTTAGTACAAAAAAATTGTTTACATTGAAGTTGATAATATATATTTCATCCCATGCTATTCGTTTTTCATTCTTGTATACATCAACAAATTTTTCTTTAAGTTGATAATATATATTTTATCTCATGCTATTCATTTTGAATTTTTGTATACATCAGTGAATTTATAAATTGATGCCATAATTAAATTTACTCTTTATAACATGGAGGCAGTGATAGGAAATGGGATAGTGATAGGAAATCATTGATATGGTCGAATGGTAGAAGAATGGCTTATGTTGGTCATTTAGAAGAAAATATGTCAAAAATATGTCCCAACAATTGGGTGGTTGACCAGATACAAGAGAAATATGCGGTGTTTAGTTGTAACCCTCATGGAGAAGATCTGTATGAACTAAACATAGGGATCAGGTGCACCAACTCTTTAATAACCTCTCTAAGTACCACTTTCTATTTATAATATTTCATATTTCAATTGTAACACTTATTATGTTTGTATTCGTGCTTCGATTATTACACATATGAAATCGTCCTTTGTTCACATTTTTACATATGGACATCATTTTCGCACAGATTATGTTTATGATGTACACATCAGTGATCACACAAGATTGTGAAGTGGAGGTCAATTTCAACAAATCTAGTCATGCTAGACATCGTGAATGAAACCTAATAGAGGGGAAGTTAGGTTACATTGGAAATATAAAAGAGATTATGCAAGTGGACTTCTCATTGTTTCAATTTGTTATTTTCTTTTCAAGTGGTGGGATAAATTTGACCAGAGAAATGTAAAGGAAGACTGTGATAGTGTGCTAATATGTATTAACTCTAAAAAAATGTGGGTTGAAAGTAAGGAGACTTATGTTTTCCCAAAACATTACAACCAAGCTTTTTTTTAGCTAGATGTGTTGGATGGGGATTGGTGATTCGTCTTGAGACATGATCCAAGATCTAAACATATTTTTTAGAACAACAATGTTACAATGCCAAACGAGGAAGATAATCAAGGTGATGACAACGAAGACTGATTTGTGTGTACATTTATATTGTGGATGTGTCATTTTATTATGGGTATCTATAATGGCCATTTATGCTTTTTTTTCTTCATTTATAATTATGTTGGGTACGAAAAGTTAAAAACAATTTACAACTATCATATGGAAAATATATTAAATAGTAGAAGCATAAGATGTGGTTTTGATATATTTTTATTTTCAAATTTATTGTTTTGTATAGCAAATTTATATTGTGTTCTATTAAAATATGTTTATGTTAACCTTTGAATTATTAAGAATTAATTGAGATATCACAAAGTTGGTAACGTACAATAGTAAAGATTTATCTTAAATTATATTTTACTTAACAAAAAAATGAAGATATTAAAAAATATTTGAACCTCAAAATTTTTATTGTTTGAAAAAGTCAAAATTCAAATAAATATATACTTAATTTGATGGAAATTATAAGGACAATTCCAAAAAACTAACTTTTTGCGACATCTATGAGTTGTGGAATCACACTTATGGTGTTGGAATTACCAACTTGGATGACATTCCCAACCTTAACTAGCGAAACTATAATTGATTTCAACTATTCCACTCCATCCTTTAGTTTTATAATCATATAAACTTATATTAATCATTATTTTCACATTGTTCTTGAAATAAGTGTCAATATAGGTAGGACATGGAATTTATAAAAGCGTTTTTTTCTAGAGCCTAGTCAGAAAAAAGGAAAATTTTAATGATCCATACTTATCTGAAAGTATAGAAACCTTTGTCAATTTTACTAATTCTTAAAATATTAATTATAAAATGTTGGGTGATATTATTTTTTTAATATAATATTCATAAAGTTTCTATTAGAGTAAAAATTTGTGAAACCATTTCATCAAAAGTGTATATATCAAAATATATTATTATTTTAAATTTAATTGAATAAATTTCATATATTTTGATAGTTGGATAATATAAACTAATAAAATATTAATAAAATATAATAATTGTGATTTTAGTAAACAATTATATTATAGCTTTGTCTTATAATATTTGAACAATGTTTTTTTAAATATTATTATTATTACATCATCATTATTCTTATTAATGAATAATTATGCTATAATGTTATTATTATAAGAGGATCTGACATGGATGCATGAGGTTTAGACACATGTGGGGGGGAAGGACGAGGAGGAGGAAGATCATATGTGGATGTAGGTTCAGACACATGTGGAGGGGAATCAGGAGGAGGAGGAGGAGGAAAATTAGATGTGGATGCAGGTTGATACACATGTCGAGGGGAATCAAGAGGATCAACAGATGGTGTAACCAACTAATGTGGAGGAGAATCGGGAGGGGGAGGAGGACCATGTGGTGGAGTAGAGGATGTATATGGATCTAATGATGAACTATATGGAGTGGGTTCATGAGAAGCACCCCTCAATGTCTCAATGATGTCGATGACATCAACAATATGATGCATCAATAAATTCATGTCACGAGGAAAAATCCTCCATATACTAGAGAGATCCTCTACCTGTAATCTGTCTCTGATGGGTGTGGGTACCACTCTATGACTAGTCATAGAATTGCATAGTTTATATGCCACCTCTATCCAGACTCTCTAATCCATCCTGCACAACATATGGGGTATTTGTACTAGAGGCTATTCCTCTACCTCCTCCATCACCTCATCCTCATGTTGGGGGGGGATCATACCCAATATATGTGATAATATATACAAAACAATATGTAATAATAATAAGATAATTGAAACAAAATGTTACAATAAATTACATGTGCATTAAATAAGTCATAAAAATATGCAACTAGATTTATCAAAATACAATGATAATATTACCTCTCTCATCTTCTGGATCAACTAATGTAAATCACATGTTTGGACATCATCTCTAATACATCCTTGTGTATGGATATTGTAAAATATCGAGGAAAATATTATCCTTTCTAGCTAATAAATCACATACATTCCTACCGACTAGAGAAATGGAAACCTTGAACCAGACCTTCTTGGGAATCAAACTCCCCCACATGAACATACGTCCATCAAGCATAGGCCTAGTAGGATAGTGGGGTACTACTGGTCAAGTGGCATGAACCCTCTCAAAAAATATTGTAATTAACTTTGACATGAAAGGGAAGAATCTTGTCCCATGTAAAATGGCATGACCATGATCTAATGCATGAAAAATTGTCTCAAAAAAATCTCTGACCACCTAATTGATCGGGGCCTCTACAATAAACTATATATATAATAAAACATAGATAAACTAATGGGATTCCCATAAAATATATATTTTTATAGTTTGAAGAGACTAAGACATGGGAACCTAACCTCCTCTCTTCCAAATGAACTAATCTACAACTAACCACCATGAACCTAGAACTTCAAAGAGGAATGAACCTACAGATGGGAATATCTCTGCACATATTCCAGTTGGGTCTCTCCTACAATATTGATATGTAGGGAAGGAAAATGGGGAAAATCATTCCCCCCCCCCTAGAAAACCTAGTGATGAAATAAACATCCTCCTATGTGAGATGATACCACAGATCAGGACTGACCATGAAGCATTGTCGTCCTGATCCCAATGATAGATAAAAAAATATAACAATAAAGAGTTTCCCATGAGGAATGTACCCTCCTAACAAAACTTCAGGAGGAAAAAATCCATAAAAATAATAAGTGTCGATTGTGAAATAGGGTGAGGGAACAACTCCCTCTCCCTCTCCTTGGCCTCCCACTCACACATAAACGTGTTTGTCTCGATCGACTGCTATTATTTTTTCCCCTCTTCTCATTGTCATCATGTCTCATTCACATAAAAATATTGTTATGAACATATATATAAATAAAATAAATTGAAATTATAAAACAAACACATATATAAATGACCTATATTTAAAAATATACAAAAAAATTATTTTTGCAAAAAAATATAAAACAATAACCCATGCACCTCAAACAGAACATACTTCTCACTGATAGTGCATAATAGCATACAAACAACACCTCCATGCATTGTTGTTACTAACATGCACCCGAGCCACGTCTCTTGTCACATCACTATGTATTTTAGTGTTACATCCCAGAAGGACCACATCAGTAATTCATGAAATAATCATCCCAATGTCATGCTCCTTTCAACATCAGTGCATTGTTTATACCTAAAGGTATTGTTAGGTTTAATTGTTTCATTGCAAGTTAAGTGGTGCAATGTGTTAATATGAATGCATCAGTGCAACTATGTTATTGTATCACTGACATTATATTTTGTGATGCATTGGCTTGTATAGAGCATCGATAATGAGGCATCCAATGAAATTCCCCGATACGTGAAATCATACAATATTTTCCCAGTGCAGTAATCACACTGGTTCATTTTGTTAACAAAAATGCACTGCAATGCTAAAATTTGTGGAGCATAAAATCATCGGTGCCCTTTGTTAAACTGAAATCAATGGTGCGTTCATTTTACTAGAGCACTGACACGATGTCTAGCGATGCATTTTATTACTAACGCACCGTGAATAGAGCCTTACAAAAGATCAATCGTGATGCTTGTTTTTCAAAACCCATTGTAGTGCATAGTTTAGTGTTTAAACATAGGTGCTCCTCACTTATTGTTTCACTACAATAGATTGCAGCAGTGGATCTAATAAGTCACACTTCTCTGATATATTATTAAAAATCCACCCAGTGACGTTGTCTTTATAGCATTGATGTGTTTGTGGGATTGATGGGAACCTCTAGGTTAAATTGTTTTATCATAACTGAAGCGGTTCCATGGTTACTATTAATGCACCAGTCCTACCGTGATAGTGGAGTAGCAATGTTTTGTTCAACAATGTGTTGTAAAGGATAAAGCACTGGGAATAAGGCATCCGATGAGATTCCCCACTCTACAATGTTGGGGAAATATATTTTCTGGTGCAGTTCTATAAACAACATTGGTGTGTTTAGTTAAAATGGCTGCATTGCTAAATTAAATTTTATAAATCATTAAGTTAGCAGTGCATTTAATTAAGTGAAATGTACCAATCCTGGTCAAAGCCAATTATGTATTGGTTGCGGGGTGTTCCAAAGGACACATTGCTTTGTTTTTTTTAATTTATCGCTATGATCTTGCTTGAGTGGCACCAGTGCATACATATATATGATATGCATTGGGGATGATACTTACTATGAATTTAACATAGTACACATTACTTCAAGGTGATCTGAAGCGTTCAAGCACACCATGCAAAATTGGAAAACAATTGAAACAAATGCCAAATTTCAAGCTAAATTGATTTTTTAATTGGATGAAAATAAAAATAGGAAGGCAATAAACAATTTATCTAGCCTCTTATGTCCTGAGGAGGCATGGTTTCACTATTTAGAGGAAATGAAAATTCATGGTACTTTCCAAAATTCGGAAATGTGTGGAATCTACCAATGGAGCTATCCAAGTCACTGTAGAATACCAAAAATAGGGAATCTCTAGAAGGAGGGTGAGCACCGATGCTTGATTCAGAGTTTGGAAGCACGAGATGGACTATAACAATGAAAATTTGTTTGGTAAAAAAAATTATTTACCCTATCATGGTGTGCTTGACGATAGAGAGGTGCCCCCATGCATAATGTTCAATGACACTGGTGTTCTTTATTCGGTGCATTTAATTTTTTATTATAAATTATAAAGATGTTTTTTAACACTCACTCACTAGCATTTTATATTTTATCTGTGCATCAGTGCATATCTACCTTAAATGTGCACCGATAAAAAACCTCCACAAAAACCTTCGATCACCCACCTCTACTAACAACCTCCGCTATAAACAAAGAAGGGATAGATTTTTTAGGGAGATTCCCTAAAATCCTCCACAAAAAGGTACTCTCCTCGTAGTGATAATAAATGAATTATAGCCCATTGGTAGTGGTCATGTTTTCTTATTTTGATGTACATATGTGATTGATAGTTAATTCAAAAACATGTTGTATTGTTAAGTATTACTTTGAAGAAATTCAACTTATGTCAATCTTTATAAGGACTCAACTACATGACATAAATTCTTAATTTTGAATTACTTAAATCACATTAGTGTGTGGTTTTGATGCTTGAAAAATAAAATCAAGTGACAACATACAATAAAACTCTTGTAGGGCTTGACAAGAGGAAGATGGACATGGAAACCCAAGCGATGCTTAGAGCCCTAAACCAACTATTCACCGAAGGGTTTCTTATAGCCTTAAACCAACTACTCACCAAAGGGTTTATTTTTTAATGAAGTACATGGTGATTTTCCCCTTAAGGGTACTAGGCCTCCTTATATGTGCTAGAATTGATTTTTAAATGTTCTTTTTGTTAGTAAATAAATCCATCCTTTAATTAATGTGAATTTTAAACTACTACTCTAAATTAAAAGAAGTTAACCTATGATTGGAAATAAAGATCACTATATGCAAAAATGAAATTATAGATATAATGACAACAAATGCATTTTGAATTTAAAGGCTAAGAATTGACATCAAATGCATATTGAAATTAAAGGCTAAGAATCAACAAATATGCAAAAAATAAAACATATACAATTGAAACTAAAAAGAAAATTATGTACAGCCATATACAAATTTGTCATCGAACAAGAAAAACTAAAAAAATATTTTTTAAGTAAAGATAGAAAACTAAAATAGGAATAATATACACACGCAAAAAAGTAAAGGTATGCACCCAAAATTATTTTATTTTCAATAGGTTCCTTTTACAACAAAATAACGTGAAGAGTGATAACAGTAAGTGTAGCTCCCTATAAACAAGATGTTTATGAAACCATGTGCTACCTACAACAACTAGGAAACATGTAGGGTGGGGTATCACATGGCACAAATTTCTACTAAATCCATTCCCAATTGTATCTATAGTGTTGGTAGTGTTAGTCATAAGACTTTGCATAAAAATAGTTACATGAAAAAGGTTATACCTTTAGAGGAAAGTAAGTTTACTTTCACCCTAGTGTTGGGCCTTAGTTGTAAGCCTTATTTCCATCACCAACAACTATCAAGCGAATTAAAGGATAATGATGTATGGGATTTGAATAAAAGAACTTTTTAGAAATAACAAGTAATCGCTCTCTTTTGTCCTCCCCCTAATCAAGTCCCCTTCCTCTTTTTTTTATAAGAGTAGTGTAGGGAGTTGAAAATTTGTAACTATTACCTCTTTAATTTCCTTCAAAAATAATTATGTGCAATTAATTTCAATCTTTAGGTAGTAAGAATGTTGAATATTAGATGGGTCAAATTAGAATATGTCCCTAGACTGACTAAGAGTTCAACTCAACTAGTGTGCACTTTCCTTTTATTTTTTTTATCAAATATTTAATTTTCATCTTCATTTCATAACCTGTTTATACTATTTTGAAAATCCAAATAATAAGAGGCATAATATAATCCATTTCCATCATACATAAATATAGAAACACATATTTAAATATGATTCAAGTTCAATTTTCTTGAGTCTACTGGTAGTTACTGGTGTGCTCTATATATTCTCAAAATAAATACAAGCAATCCATGTTCATAAGTATCACAAATAAAACATGCCTCAAACCTTGATAATATGTGCAATATCATTAATACATATAATAATTGGTATAAATCCATGGAGGTTTCACCTTGTTGACCAATATATTATCATGTTCATTCATAAAAGGAGTTTTTTAATTGTGAAAAATAGAGTCTATATATTATAGGTATTGTGGGGGGGTGCAAGGTAGAGGGGTTTATGGGTATTGGGGGGTATAAAAAGGAGTATTTGTCATAAATAAGGGATATATAGTAAAAACACGGTTTTTTCTATTGGAAACATATATTAGGAGGGGGGTTCAACAAAAAAATTTTGGGAGGCAATTATCAATATTGAGTGAAATTAGAGGTATTATTTAATATCCCATTAATGAACGTGCTATGTGAGAGGTTTACTGAGTGGAGACCCCATGTATAAATCAAGAATGTCACTATCAAGCAATAGAAATTACCATTATGGTGGGAGATTTCTGCCCATTTTCATTAGGGTGGGAGATTTGTGCCCACCATCCTCAAAAATAGAAGATGGTGCATACACTAATAGAGAATCAAGACCATGTGTATTCTTTAGTTTATATGAAAATGACACTGGAGGTGTTCCTCCCCATCCATCCATTTTCCAACTTCAAACTCAATATGGTCACGCAACCACTTACCTACCATGCATACTTACAACTAAGAGTACATGTCTCTTGGAGGTAAAACATAGTTTGGTGTGTAATGGCATGGGATGTGTGAAGTGGGAAAGACATAAAGGTTATAAGAGTGGGTATGTAAAAGAGGAGGTTGTTGTTGGCTAGTTGCATCAAACAATATAACATAGGTTACATATTCTCCAAATATAATTTTAACTATGAGGGACAATCATCAAATCTTACATAGCTTTGAGAGACTACTTGTCATAAGTGGTATTGCCATTTATGTACGGAATAAAAGAGCTCAAGAAATGTATACATTGATATTGACTCTTGGAAAGGACAATGCACATGATACTTCAATATTCAAATATATAAACTTGCATTGAATTTATCTATTACTAAAAACTCAACATAAAAAAAAAATTAGGCATTGCACATAATTGAGCTACACCAAAAATTTTACACCATATTTAAATTCATTGTGAATCATCCCTACAAGTTAACGCATCATGAGAAACCATCATTACCTTGCACCCACCCCAAGTGAAAAGTGCATTCATACTTAATAATATGCTCAAATAGTGTTGTATTCCGTTTCCATTGAATTTTAGCAGGAATTCTACTCTCTTTCTTAGAAGGTCATGCAAAGGTCCTTGTAGGTTCAATGCAATATTGGCCTCCCATGAAAGGATTTTGGGTGGGCCATCAATAGAAAGTGTAGATAGAAAACATATATTTACATAGGCCAACTTGACATTGGCCCTTCTTCTAGCACCAAAAGGTTGAAATGGAAAAATGTACCATCGTGACATTTACCTAGTGAGAAGGTATAATTAGAATTCTCCCGATTTGAGTTAATAAATTCATCCATATTATTGTCAAATCCAATATTTACCTGTTAGGTCTTCTTTTTATGATGTAGTCAATGAAATGCATTTAATCTACCATGCAAAAGTTGCAAAAAAATAATTGTCTGAACTTATCTAATATAAACAAGAAATGCATAGAACCATAGAAATGAACACAAATAGTAACCAAAAATACCTTCATTGGATAAATACTGAAATAGATTTCTAATGAGTGGTAGTAAGTTGAAGGAATCCTATAAATAGCATTGAAAAAAGTAAAAAAGAGAGACAATAAGAATCAATACTAAAACATGAGAAGAGTATATGGTAATATATTTCCCCATAAGAAGAGTAAGAAGAGTATATGGTAATATATTTCCCCATAACCTACTAGAGTGCCATGAAGTTGATATTGTTGGGTTATGACAACATATACTTTTTTAGTTACATTCATTTCGAGGTTTCTCAAGTGTTGGGATTTCTAGATGCCTGAAAACGCTTGAGATCTCTGAGATCTCTGGTGGTTAAATGTAGAGTCTTGTGAGGAGCTTCTTTGAATTTGTAACTATTTCTCCCTCAACTGAAAAATAAAGAATATAATTTCCTCATCTCTCTACTATTGTGTGTGTGATGTGTTTTTTTTTAATCGTTATTTGTTCATTCACTCTTTGCTTTGCAGGGCTGATTCCCAACAATTGGTATCAGAGCTAAGATCGTGGTGGTTTATGAGAACTAAGGTCGAGGGGGTTCACGAGTGTAGAGAACCGAGGGTTTAGGAAATCGGATTGGCATCACTCGCAATGAAGGAGAACCCAAATTGGTTCGTGAGAAGAGGAGAAATTTACTCTCATACATATAAGTACATACATATAAGTAGGTTCAACCTGTGAAGAGGGTCGAGGGGAGAAGGCCAGGGAGACTAAGTCAAAAACCCTATTTTCTCTATCTAATTTTTGGAGGTGGAGAACTATGCATTTTGCAGATCCCACATCATGAGTCATTGTACTGGGTCGCACGAGATGAAGTGTTAATGTTACATGCCAAAGGAAGGGCGAGAACCTGTGTTTGGTTGACAGGAAAACCAAATTGATTTTGAGTGCCAAAGAACTGGCAAAGGCGGGTCTTTGTGTTGTTGACGATGGCGACCACGAAAGCGTTGCAACAAGCTGGGGTGGTGGTGTCGTTGGTCCCGATGATGTAGTTGGCACATGGTATCCTGTATGGAGGGAGTGTTACGACTGTACTTTTATAACCACTCCAAGATGGCGGTAAACACTAGAAATGAATCGAGGCTCGTGAAGATGGAAAGAGAGAAAAACACATTCCCTGCGCTCTACCCATGAGAGTCGAGTCGGGCGACAGAGATCGAGTGAGGGTGAATTGAATACAGAACGTTCTTGGAGAGAAAGGGAGGAGAATTTGGGGGTTGACATTCATTGTTCAGAAAAAATTCTTCGACTACGTGTGGGAGAAGGGGATTCATGTTCCAGGCATCTTCTATGGCCTACAACTCATCGTCAAGAGTACATGAGAATGGAGGTCTCTACGCACGAGGGGTTAAAGATCTTTGGGGATATCTTCATTGGAGAGATGCAGTGTGTGTGGATGAGCCATGGTGATGAATTTGTAAGACTGATCGAGGGCTTCCTGATTGTGGTCACTAGTATGCGAAATTCCACAACCACATTTGAAAATCCCCAGAAATAATTATATGGACGTGACGTTTTTAGTACTTGGGATGGAGATGCTACACCATTTTCTTTTCAGTTTTTGTGGAATCATGGCTGATTGGAAACTTCAGGATATCACAAAGAATTTGGTGAGAAGAACAATGAAGGTCGGGTTGCATTTTCCTATCA
This sequence comes from Picea sitchensis, assembly GCA_010110895.2. NCBI lineage: Eukaryota > Viridiplantae > Streptophyta > Pinopsida > Pinales > Pinaceae > Picea > Picea sitchensis. Next base: position 16,607 of record SNQJ01S0188705.1, read on the forward strand.
GAACTTGGAAATGGCACATCAAGTGAATTTATTTTTCATTTGAGTATGCATTAAATGTGTTTGACGGAATGCCTAAACAAGATATAGTTTCCATAGGAGTTAGATATGGCAGTGATGGTGGCATGTCAAGCATGGAAGTTGTTAAGCCTTAATATTGGCTCATTACCCCTTAATTGGGGCATATTACATTAGTAATGTTATTTTATTTATGTCAGCTTTATTCAATTACTCGTAATTATACCTCTTAGTCTACTATATATACCAAGGAGACATTTTCATTTGGAATCATCTTGTACTTGAACATTTAAGTGGGGTAAAAAGAAGTTGCCCCCTCGAAGAGGCTTATTATTTAAAATTATCTCTTTTTCAAGGCGTTGAGTACTTTTTCTGAGGTTTTTCTATGGTATATTGATATTTGGTTCTTAACATATGGTATCAGAGTTCAAGGTCTTGGGGTTTCGCTGCTACATCTGAGACACCTTGGAATTTTCACTATAACTTTTTTTCTACAACGCTTCAAAAGGAACGACTTGGAGGACATTTAGTAGACGGATCAAGGTACGTTGGGTTAAAATTTCAGCTCCTGAGGCCTTATACTTTCAGAGATACAGCCTGTACAAGATAGGGTTCTGGAATCATCTTGAACTGAGTCATTACGAAATTTTCGCTATAAATTTTTTTTTGTAACGTTTTCGACCCTGAACTCCAGAGGTTATTCACAAAAATTAGTAAGGTATCTATGGTAAAAGGTTCATATTCTGGGTCATCTTAAATTTGTAGATACACCATGTGGAAGATAGGGTATCTGACTAGTCTCAAGAAGGTGTTCTAGGTAAAACAATCATAACTTCTTCCTTGTGTCCTCATCATGATTTTCATGGGATGCATTTTCACTTTTAGGTGTCTTCTTTGTTACGAAAATTTTCAATACTTTCATGATCTCCTCTTTTAAACCATCCATCTTTGCCTCCAACTTAGCTTCCATCTCTTGTAGTTCATCTTTTGTTGCTATCTTCTTTTGTAAATCATTTATGTCCCTACGCATTTCTTCACCTTCATCAAGAGTCCAAGTAGGATTGTCTAGAGGCTTATTTGGTGCAGAAGTTCTCTTTTTGGGTGGCATGTTGGCCAAGTATCACTTTTGAACCTTGATTTTGAGGTGGTTCTGCTAGACAATCTTTCTTCTATTGTATCTCCCAAGTTTCGGCCCTTCTGGGTATGAAACTTTTTTTTATGTAGTTCTCTTATATTTCTTCTCTGCAATGCCATAGCTTTGATCAAAATTGGATGTGCAAAGTGGAATTTACGGTAACTTCCCCACAACTTGTTGATTTTTGGCCTTTCCAGGAGATCTCACTTGTATAGCGTGCCCCGCACAAAATAATTGATATAAAATTATGAAAGTCCTAACAAAAATATTATAGACTGTCCACTATCCAATGAAACCAGTCCCACTCAATTTGGATACTCTAAGAAGTACAGTAAGGGACATAAGTGTGGTGAGAAGAAATTATTCTACACATATTGTGAAGAGGAAGAAGAACAAGAACAAGAACCATCTAAAGATTAAAACATATAAGCAATTTTGTCTGAAGAGTTGACTCCCACGATATCGTGTAATGCATTGGTTGGAATTAGCACTCCTCAAACCCTCAAGATCGAAGGATACATCAAAAAGAAAAAGGTAATAGTCCTAATTGATTATG
>SNQJ01S0188706.1:0-18312 GCA_010110895.2 Picea sitchensis
ATTAAAACATCATGTTGGATCAATCCTCTTAGAACCCCATAGAGCCTTCCCCTCCATCACATCTAGAAATAATTACCCTACCCAACTAAGGCATTTCTCCTTTGCATTCAAGACAATGCCATTCAATATACTGACATCCTTTTCACAAATTCACTAGTTGTTCATCCTCCCAAAACCAAATCAAAGACATCACTTCCAATAAAGTCACACATTAAGTGATAGATTTTCATGTCTTAAAACATCGTGTTGGATGAATCTGTTTAGACACCCCCATAGATCCCTCCCCTCCAACATTACTGCCAACTCAAACCTTTCCTCCATTTCCCACTAGCCACTAAAGGCACTTTCCAAATATGTGAGATTCCAGGATCATGGATTTTTAATGGAAATCCCCACTCGAACTCTTTGATAGGTCTCAAATCCAGTTCTCCACTAAGCATCGGTGGATATTAATGCAAATTTATACAACTTTATGCAACTATATGGGAACTTTATGCAACTTATATGCAACTTTATACAACTTATACCACCTTTATGCAACTATCGTATGCAACTTTCATGACAATTTCATATGCAACTATAATGCAGCTATGCAACTATATGGAACTATAAATCAGCTTTAAGCAAAAAAGTACAACTTATGCAACTATATGCAACTTTATGCAACTATATTGCAGCTATATGAAACTATATGCAGCTGTGTGTAACTTTACGCAACAATGCAACTATATGCAACTATACAACTATATGCAACTTTATGCAACAATGCAACTATATTGCAACTATATGCTGTATATTGCAACAATTTCATATGGAACTATATGCAAATATATTGCAACTAAGGAGCTATAATGCAACAATGCAGCTTATCATGTTTTTAGTGACTATATGCAACAATGCAACTTATCATGTTTTAGTGACTATATGCAACAATGCAGCTTATCATGTTTTAGTGACTATATGCAACAATGCAACTTATCATGTTTTTAGTGACTATATGCAACTTTATGCAACTATATGCAACTTATGCAACTATATGCAACTATGAAACCATCTGAGAACTATATGCAAATATGCAACTTATCAACTATATGAAACTATCACAACTATATGCAACTATGTGCAACAATTTACATTAATGCAACTATATGCAACTATGTTGCAACAATTTAGGTATGCAACTATATGCAAATATTAATAAAACTATATGCAACTATATCAAACTATATGCAACAATGCAACTTATCATGTTTTTTACTGACTTTATGCAACAATATGCAACTATGCAGCTATATGCAACTTATTCAGCTATATGCAACTATGCAGCTATATGCTGACTAATGCAAATATGCAACTTATCCAACTATATGCAGCTATGAACTACGGCTATATGCAGCTTTATGCAACAATGCAACATTCTCAACTATATGCAGCTATATTGCAACTATGCAACTATATTGTGACAATTTCGTATGCAACTATGTGGAAATATGCAACTATATGCAGCCTAGCGCAACTAATGCAACTATATGCAACAATGCAACTTATCATGTTTTTTAGTGACAATATGGTTGCATAAGTTGCAACTTTGTATGCTGTGCTTGAAACTTATGCAACTATATGCAGCTTATGCAACTATATGCAACTTTATGCAACAATGCAACCTAATGCAACTATATTGCAACTATATGCAATTGTGTTGGTACCAAAATATTATGTTAATACGATAACTTATCTTCTTGTTTAATGAGTGTAGGTACCATCAAATAGGTATCTGTGGGATCTATCTTCCTTGAGTGATGATGAATATATACTAGAGAGGTTGAAATTGAGACATGTTGTACTAGATCTACCGGTTCTAGATCAACTAGGTGTTTTTGAGTAGTAGGTATGTGTCTCAAGGTATTGTAAATGATATAGGGAATAAGGCCATGCATTAGGTTCTAAAGAAATCTTTGAGTCATCTAGAACCATGAAAAATGCCTCGAAGTACCACACATAAAATCCAAAGGGGTATCCTTGGCCTCTAATAAATGATGTTAGTGCTCTCACAAGGTTTTGAGTATTAGCTATGGGTCTTAAAAGGCCTTGATATGGTTGAGGGGGGAACCGAAGGCTTATTCAAAGTACAAATATTCTTGGAATCCATGGCCAAACATGACACCTCAAACTAGCACACCCAATCTCTCGAGGTTTTATGCAACTTCTAGAGCTCAAATTTCATGAATGACACCTCAAGCCACCATAGATGACCTCTCGAGGGTACCTTTGTGAAAAATTTCAATTGGTATGGAGATCAATAGGATATTTTGAGGAAGCTGGGTATGGGTCTTGATTCATGGACAATATCGAGAGAAACACCCTCCTTCCATCCCATTGTCTCCTCTTAGGTTCAATGCCTTCATAGTCTTCCATATAGAATACCACAACCCTTTCCTTTATAGTTTGTACAACTTCATCAAAACCATTACACCCTATGCATACAATGGATTAAACAACAACTCGATCATCTGTGTGCTTTGTCTGGCAACCTAACATTATTTCCAACTCCTGCATCCATTCCCCACCAACACTAAAGGCTTTCCAAATGTGTGAAATTCGGGATCCGCTAGGATTTCCAAACTATCGTCCCCACTCAAACTCTTTGATAAGTCTCAAATCGGTTAATCAGCAGGCATTGGGGGATATTCTGCAAACCTCTATAAAACTTTATGCAACATATGCAGCTATATGCAACTATATTGCAACTATATTGCAACTATATTGCAACAATTTCATATGCAAATATGCAGCTATATGCAATATGCAACATGCAGCTTATGCAACTTATGCAACTTTATGGAACTTATGAAACTTTATGAAAATTTATGCAACATGCAACAATAACTTATCTTCTTGTTTTAACGATTGTAGGTACCACCAAATAGGTATCTGTTGGATCTATCTTCCTCAGTGATGATAAAGATATACTAAGAGAGGTTGAAAGTGAGGCGTGTTGTACTAGATCTACGGTTCTAGATCAACTAGGTTGGAAAGGTAAGGAAAAAATTTCGTAAACGCATGCAATTTTTATTGTCAGCGGAGATTAGGTGTAATTATGATGATGAGAGAATAGTTGACATTGATTTTCCCTTGAGGTTTAAACATCTAGTGCAACTATGGGCACCTAAGGAGCGCTACACAGTGGACATGGATTTCTTCATCCCGATTAACAAGGAGGATGTATTGCATTGATCCTTCATCCTTACATGGATTGGGTTATTTTCCATGGATGGCATAAAGATTAGGCTATGGAATTGTAACTAAATTGATGGATATCTTGGACCATTATACAAATGCAATCATGGTTGATGTTGGTCCGATATCACATAAAGTATCGTGAATCACAGATTTGCCATGATATATACAACTAATAGATAACAATCAAAATAAAGGGGCAACTATGTATATTGATGGAAGACCAAAAGCTCACAGAAACATTGCGGGCTTTATAAATAGTACCCGACCAGTGGAAACAACTAAGAAACCCAATTTCATATTTGAGGAATAGCCGATAAATTGTATATTTTTATGTACAACAAAAACAATAGTTCTAGGTGAAGAGTTGTTGATCGATTACAACTTAAATCGAATAGATGGAGGGTATGACTATGGGGGTAAATATCTTACATACCATTCAGCTCAACCTTTGATCAATCATTCTTACAATTTATCATTGCAATATTTCAAACTTTTACTGCATAAATTTTTTACAATTGCTTTCATAACTCTTGTTGATTAATTGGTGTGTCAACATCTATCGAGGGTGATCATGAGATATCCGCGAATTTCGTCAATCGGGTGGAAGACCATGTGGAAGGTACCAATATGCCTCGGCAGTAAATGTTAAATGTCTGGTAAAATTTATGGCTTCACAACCTTCTACAAATTTCATTATTTTTCTTCGGTATTCTTTAATGTTCATTTTCTTAATGCTTCTGGTGAATTTCATACCTTTGATTGATTTATTGTCCAACATCTTTCCGGGGGTGGCCGAGTGAAAATCACTAAGCTACATCTGTCGGAGATTGTTGTGGAAAGAGCACATATCACCTCATTTTAGGGTAAATGTTAAATCTGGTAACAACTTATGACCACGACAACCAAATTTATGAAAATTTCATTATTTGTTTTCATATTACTCCAATATTTCATTTTTAAATGTTACAGGAATTGAATTTGATAACTTTTGTTGATCAATTTATATTGTCAACTTCTGTCGGAGGTGACCATGTTCGAAATCCTTGCGTACATCTTTCGAGGGTAGTGGAAAGGCACCTTTAATGCCTCACCGGTAAATGTTAAATGGTAACAACTTATGACTACAATAACTAAATTTACGGTTTTGTTTGTTTTTGACTATTAATGAAATATTTCATTTTTTAATGTTACGGTGAATTTCATAACTTTTGTTGATTGATTTATTGTGTCAACGCATCGTCGGGTGATTGTGGTATAAAATCACCCACTACATCTATCGAGGGGTGACCATGGAAAGGCACCCAATGTGCCTCACCGGTAAATGTTAAATATGATAACAACTTATGACTACAACAACTAGAATTTATCAAATGTTAAAGTTCATCTCATTAATTTTATTCATCAATGTATTGTGGCATGGTCAGCGTGGGAAGGCTCCCCATGAGGATATTGAGGATGAAATATTTTTATTCGATTGACCCAACGACAATGCTTGAAGGCCTAGAAGAAGGCTAACATAGAATATCTAGGTTTTCTTAACAAAAGACCGCGACCACGGGAGGACAAGCATGAATTGTAGAGCTAGAATATAAAATAACTAATTTTGGGGTAAATGGAATCTTTACACGGATGTCGCCTTTGCCTAAGCAAATACGTGTGCTGACCTCTCGGTCTTAATGGATTGTTCTAACTTCACCTTTGAACCTAAGTGGTTCTTTCAATTCCTCACTAGAATCTCTGTTAAAAACCCGATTCACTGGTCCTTCCTTTTCCCCTATCATGGTTTCTTCACATACCTGATCTCTCCCCGATGGACATTTCAGGTTTTGGGGTTTTTTGATTCCCGTTGTTGAGAACCTCAGCCTTCTCGATTCCCCGATATTCGATATCCCGAAATGTCGGAACGACTTCAACAACGGTTAGTCTCCGTGGCTACCTTTTGGTCCATTTGACCACTATTCCAGATGATGTGATCCCAAGACTTTTGTGATTTCGGGATTTCGAATGCCTAAATGCATGGACCCCTTTGTCCTCAGAATTCTCGATCCTCCCAGAATATCGATTTGCCGAAATGGTCTCCTATTCAAGATTTTCCTTCGAAGACCTAGATTATTACCCTGCACGCATCCCCTAGAGATGGATGGTCCTCGTCACTCTGCGGTTTTGGGAACTAAAATGCTTATGGGTTCTTTCCCTCGAAACTCCCAAAGTTACGATTCCTGATCTCCTATATGTTGAAATGACATTAGTCGACCCCACACCAGAGCTTTCCACCTAATCGGGGTTTGGACTTGTGATTCCGAATGTGTGTGCTTCTGTCTTTAGAGAAGTTCCACGAAGCGGGTACATCTGCCGATAGCTTCGATCTCCACGTGTTCCAACCGATGGACGGTCCTCGATCATTCATGAATTCGTGAATTCAAATGCCGATGTCCTATTGTCCTCCTGAACCTCGAAAATATGACATACGAAATGCCGACCGGCTCTTGATTACCGCCACCTGTCTCAACTAACAGACAATCATGATTCAGTCTCAGGATTTAGTGACTTGCGATTCCCCGATGTAGTAGTTTCTTTGTCAACTCAAAACCTCATTGGCCAAAGCTCGCGATGGGGTTCTTGATCTCGCCACTTGTCCCCAGCAGGATGGTCGGATCAAGGTGGGGACTTTTCCACTATGAAGTGACCTCATCTCTTGTCCTCTAGACTCCGAAGTCCAATTACGAAGTTAGATATCCCTTCGAGGACCTTCCACCTTGCCTCCTAGAGTTTAACCCTCGTGCAACTCGAGTGAGATCTGAAATACGGTGGCAAATTGGGTGAGGATCCAATGACTCATGATCTCTTGATCTTGAAACTCTGGAAACAACCATAACCAACTCGCTTCTCTATCAGATCGGACAGATGGGGGGATTTCGCTAATCCTCTATAAATAATTTTGAGCATTCGTCACTTCCCTTCGACGACTTAGAAGGTTTGAATCCTTCAGAGGTCTTCCATGACTTCCAACCTTTCAAGAACCTCCTGCACACATTCCTTACGGAAACCCTCAATCACTTCAGTGCTGAAATACTTTAACTTCATGCACTCCTTGCAGCTACAATCCTTCAATAGCTTCTCAGGGTTCAAACCCTGGATTCAAGCTTGGTCTGTACCAGTGCACAACTCCACGACCCTGCCTTCACCTTTGAAGGTGAGACAAATCTAATCTGTCTGAGATTTGAGACAAACCTCTGAACCCCCTTTTTTGCTTGCTCCTTGCGGACAAGATTCAAGCCTCATGCGGGAACCCTGCATTTCAGAATGAAACAATTGAAACTCGACATTTCCTATTCTCTCTCTATCTCACACTTCAAACATTTAACAAGAAATCATCCATACACAACATAGAAATAAAATGTATAATAGAAAGATTAAAATTATGAACATACCATTCAAAATACACATGCAAAACAACTTCTAGCATACATGAATCTGAATAAGACTTCTTCTATTAACCCAAATCTCTGTACATGGGTGTTTTCAATTTGATTTCTGTTCGACTGCATGCTCTCTTTTCTTCCTCTTGGTAATGTTCTTCACTACTCTGCTCTCTATTGGCATCCTCCTCTCTTTCAATATAAAATGAGGGTGTCTATATCAGTTTTCCCTCCACTCCTAAAACTGCCAACTTTTAGAATTCAAACCTACCTACTAACATAAATTCTTTCTACCTACTATGGATGAGAACGGATCACTTAAGGTCCCTTTACAATATATAAGTACGCCTCTCCTTAGCTATCACATTTAAGTTTGGTGCATATATCTTCATTTTTAAATAATTTATCATATTGTCTAAATGTGTTGGTAACCTTACCTTCAGCTTGACATTGTGATGCTCTGCATCATACTCCTCAAACGAAAATTTTCATGGGCTACTATCCATGATCTATCGCATGGTCTGTCCATGCTTCAGAATATCTACCTTCCATTCTCGGTTATCTTCAATTGGATGTCCTTCCACTTGACCAAGTATTCAAAGTATTGTCTTCTTGTGGTCTTCTTGCTAATTCTTTTGTCTGTTATGCTTTCCATATGTGGCTTCTCTGCAACATGCATCTACTTTGTCCACTGGATCTCTAGTTGTTCGCAACTTGTTCTGCTTCCCCGGTTTGTATGGGTACAAATCGAGACATTGAATATGTCGAAGAAATTTCGATCCCATCAGATAATTCAATCTCATGGCATTTCTCAAATTTTCTTCAAGACCTTACATAGTCCGATCTTCTTCATCTTCGGTTTGTTATATGTCCTTGGGAACCTTTCCTTTCGAATGTGCGGAATAAAATCGCAACTTCAAATTGAGTTGTCTTCTGTGTTGATATGCTCTTCTCTTATACTCTTGGCTCAAATTCAGTAATCGCTCCTTCACCTAGCTATAAAGTTCCTTCATCGCCTCCGCGAAATCTTCTACACTAGCGCTCATAGTCGCAATCTGTTCTGAATCCCTCATTTCAGAAATTCCTCTTGGCTACATGCCATAAACAATTTGAAATGGAATTTTCCACTGTGCTTCTATTAAGCGGTCATTATAAGTAAAATGCAATGCGTGATAATATGTTGTCCCATTAGGCGTGGTGTTTTGTCACCAAGCTTCCTCAACAAATATCCTAAACTCATGTTTTACCACTTACGTGTCCATCGGTCGAGGGATGATAAGCTGACGACAAGTGGGTTCGAGCTTCTTCCATAAGGCCCTCAAAAGTCCTGCGAATTTGGTGTCTCGATCCGAAACTATGTCTCCTTGGTAAAGTAGAGATGACTTCTTTACAAACGAGATTAGCAATGTGAGGTTAGTCAGCAGTTTCTAACATGGAATAAAGTGTGCCATTTTGGAAAATCTATCCACCACCACAAGGTGGATCAAACCCTCTTTTTGTTCTTAGCAGCCCCAATATGAAATCCATCTTGTGCATCCCAAGGCCTCTCGGTATTGGCAATGGTTGATAAAATCTTTCATTATGTCTCATTTCCTTTGAATGATGGAAAATTCTGAATATGTCCATGAATCTCTTGGCATCTCCTCTCATTCGACCAAAAATATGACTCATTCAATTTTGCAAATGTCTTGTCATGAACAGTGTCCGACCAATCCTCCGCGTGGTTTCTCCTTCAACAAAATTCTCCCTCATGGGCATTTTGGAATACAAAGTTTATTACATTTAAGCAGTAATCCTTCTTGGATTATGTGATACGTCCATTGGCTTTTGTCCGTGAGAATTGGATTCTCGGCTACTTCATAAGCCTTCTTAAAATCTTGGATAATCTCTATACATGTCCACGAGGTCATCAAAACCAGTCTTTTAACTCACGAGAATCGCAGCAACAAACATTTCTTGCTCAAAGCATCAACAACCTTGTTAGAAGTTCGAGAAATATACTTAGTTACAAAAGTAAAGTTAACGCATGTATTCAAACCATTTTATATGTCTTTGATTCAAATTTTCTTATCGAGTTACAAACTGAAGTGCATGATTGTCATTTTATACAGTTAAACTCCTTGAGGAGATCAAATAGTGCCTCCACTTCTTCAATGCTGAATGATAACATGGAACTCCTTGTCCTTAATGTGGAGTACTTCACCTTCGCTTCGTTCAACTTCTCATTTCAGTATACTGTCGACACATCTTCTTGACTTAAGACTTCCCCTATTTCAAATCCACTTGCATCATATTTAACTTGAAATGTCTTTGGAAATCGCTGAAGTACACCAAATTGGTTGTTTAAGTATTGATTCTCCTCTTCATGATTAAAACTCTTCTCGGCGTCTTATGTCCAGAATTGAAAATGTTGTGTCTTTTTCTTCGCTGTGTCCATCATCGATGCGCACTAATTCCACTAAAATTCTCCTAATGAACTTCCACGGGTAGAAACTAGCCAATCCGTGAAAACTTCTCACCTCAAATGTTCTCCGGTGATGGCCAAGTCTTGATCACTTCCACCTTATTTGGATCCATCCTCAGCTTATCTAGAAATAACAAAGCCAAATAGATGAGTTATGTCTTCATGAATGAGGGATTTCTTCATGTTTATCAACAACCTCTCTTGTTGTAATCTATTCATCATTGTAGCTAAGAAGATGTTTTGGATGCTTTCTGCCTTTGTTTTTTCTAAAGATCGGTATATCATCTAGATACACAATGACAAATTCAGATGAACTCCTTTAGGACTTTGTTCATCAACCTCATGAAGGTGCTCGGTGCGTTTGTTAAACCAAATGGAATAACAAGCCATTCATTACAACCCTTCGTTAGTCTTGAAGGTTGTTTTCCATTCATCACCCTTCCTCATACGAATCGGTGATATCCACTTTTCAAATCTGATCTTTGAAAAAAAGTTTGCCTCACTTAAGCAATCCATCAGATCTTCCATCCTTGGTAATGGAAATCTATACTTGATGGTTATCTTGTTAATTTCACTTGAATCGATTACACATCCTCCATCCTCTATATTTCTTTGGGCTGATCTTGTCGAGAACAACATGGACTCAAGCTTTCCCTAGCCAAACCCTTTATCGATAAAATCCACAGACACGTATTTTGACCTCTTCATTCTCTGCCATTGTCACATACCCTTTGCTTTGTTTGAAATAAGCTGGCTCTGGGTATGAGATCAATATGATGACTCACACTCTGATTGGTGGCAATAAATGAGGTATTTAGATCACTACTATGTCAATGAACTCTTTCAAAAGTTCCTAAACTTCTTCTGGTAAATAATCTATCCTTGTCTTTGGTTAAGACTTAATCATTGGCTTCGACCATGATGAATTGTGGTTCCTCCTTCTTCTTGACCTCAGTTGAGGTTCCTTCCCACTCATGAGAGGCCTGTGTTACTTATGCAAGTTTAACTTCCCTTGTCTTTGTTGATTGGAAGAAACTGTGAGTTCTCCACATTCTTCTCTGGTGTGTATGTGTTCATCCTCCCTCATGAATCACATTTCTATGATAACATGTGGTCTACCCAAAATAGATGACAAACATCATGGGAATAACATCATGATATCTTATCATTATATCCTCCTATCTTAAATTAAACTAAACATTGTTTAGTGACATTTTACCTGATGTCCCTTTTTGCAGCCATGAAACTCTATATGGACTTGGATGTTCAATGATCTCCAACTCCAACTTTTCTACAATCTCGTTTCAAACGAGATCATCACATTAACTACCATCCCACGATGACCTTGTATACCTTGTCCTTGGTTTTGCAAGCGGTCCAAAAAAGTCTGTTTCTCTGTATTGGACTCTCCACCTCCTTCTCTGGTGTCGAAATAAATTTTTGCATCATCGGTGATCTTCACTGTCAACATCCTCTGCCTCAACATTCTTCCTTGTTAGCCAGTGATGTGAGTCTCTCCACTCTCTTTCTTCTTATCACAGCGGACATTCATAATATTTGTGTCCATTCTTTCCACACGTGAAGCATTTATTACTCCACCTCTTCCTCTTCACTCTACCTCTAGATGCGAGGAAAAATATTATTATCGGCTTCATAATCTCCTCTTTGTTGGTGATGCCCTCTCGTGCTTATAATTTCCCTACGTTGGTTCCACCTCTTTCATTTTGGAGCACAGGGTTTCTTCCATTCCTCCTTGGGTTTTTTATATTTATCCTGGGCAACTGAACTACCTCTGGGCTGACTTCTGCCACAGCCTCGCTGACTTTACTTACGGCTCAACTTCTCCTCAACTTTAAGATCCATTTGGTAAGCATCCTCAACAATTCTAGTGGTTACCAAGCTCAATTCATCCTGAATGTCATATCTCGGGCCATTCATGTACATGGAAACCTTTTCATCATATTTCTCCCTCTATCTAGTCCTGTTGTTCATCCTGTAAAACTCCTATGTGTACTCCTTAAATTTCACACCCTTCTGTCTAAGGTTCTGCATCCTCCTAAACAGAGTAATATGGTAATCTCTGAGAATGAATTTTGCTTCATCTTCGCAATCATCCTATCCAACTCTTGATTTTTGCTTGCCTTTATAGCGTCTATCATCTTGTAGCTCATCCAACCACAACGTTTCATGTCCTTTCAACCTAGCAATGGCATGTCGACCTTCTTGTCTTCTCGAACATATTCATAGTCAGAAATAAATTAATCCCGAGCTTAATCTAGTCTAAGTTCTTAATCAAGTTTCCTTCATAAAGCTGGGATGCCCATTTTGCCTTAGCACCATCATGCGACAACTCTAATCAAAGCGTTCATTTAAGCATCTTCCATGAAACTTCTTCTTCTTCATGTTTCAACTTCATTTTTCACTTTCAGAACCACTAAGATCCCCAATACCGACTATGCGTTTATGTGTTGTCTCCATTTCCTCAATTCTGGCACGTAAATCACACATTTCTCTTTCCATGGATGGACCAGTCATCTGCCTACCTCTTCTTCTTATTGTTCCCTTTCCCTCACGGTAGATTGAATTGTTTTCATGTCCCTTCTTCTAGGTGGCATGGTGAATTTCCTTTTCCTTGCTACATAAAGAGCAAAAGACCTTTATCGCATTTCACGATACCAAACGTCGCAGTCACCTTTACATAAAGATTTTCGTAACCTCTGAACAATGGATCGTTCTAACTTCGCCTTTAGGAATTGAGTGTTTCTTTCAAATTCCTCACTAGAATCTGTTAAAAGGCAATTCAAAGGGTCTTCCTTTTCCCTCTGTCACAACTTCTGTGCATACTTGATCTCTTCCCGATAGAAAATTCGGGTTTCAAGTTTTCGCGATTCCTGTTGTCGAGAACCCCAGTCTTCTCGATTCCCCGGTCTCCGATATCCCAAAATGTCGAAATGGCTTCAACAACGGTTAGTCCTACGTGGCTACTTTTTGGTCCATGTGACCACTATTCTAGATGATCACAGTCCCAAGTCTTTCACAATTTTGGGCTTTCAAAAGCCGAAATGCATTGGACCTCTTATCCTCAAGATTCAGATCTCACGAATCACGATTTCCCAAAATGGTCTCCTTTTGATTTTCCTTTGAACCTAGATTATTTCCACCGTCCTCTAGGATGGATGGTCCTCGTCACTCGCGGTTTGAGGAGACGCTAAAATGCTTATAGGTTATTTCCCTCGGAACTCGAAGTTCAGATTCTCGATCTATATGTTGAAATGGCGTCGGTAACCCCTGCGAGACTTTCCACCTTATGGGTTTTCGAACTTAGTTCGAAATGTGTGTGCTTCTGTCTTGAGTTCGCAACGTCGAATCGAAATGTCCCGATGGATTCAGATATCCTGCGTGTTCCAGATGGACAATCCTCGTCATTAAGTGAATTCACAAAGTCAAATCTTAGATGTCTCCTATCCTCACGAACCACGAAAATCGACATGCGAAAATTACGATGGGCTCTTGATTTTAATGGCTGTCTCAGCTAGCAGTTGGTCTGATTCAATCTTTCGGGATTTAGCGACTTGCGATTCCCTGATGTTAACCAGTTTATTGTCAACTTAAACAGTATTCGAAATACCGATGGGTTCTTGATCTCTACCATGTGTCTCAATAGGTGGACGGTCCAGATCAAGATTTGGGTTTCCACTATGAAGTGACCAGATCTCCTGTCCTCTAGACTCCCAAAGTCCACGAATTTTTGAAGTTAGATATCTGGCGTCTTTGGAGACCTTCACTCGCCGAGAGTTTAACCCTTTCATTACCAGCTCGGTCGAGATCCCTACGGTGACGGGTAACTAGGTGAGGATCAAATGGCTCACGATCTCCTGAGCTTGAACTCTAAATGCGACCATAACCTCCTTGCTTCTCTATCAGATCCGACGTTTGGCGGGATTTCACTAATCTTCTACAAGGAAATTTGATCGTTCATCTCTTCCCTTCGATGGATGCGAGGTTCGAATCATTTGGGGGAATTATTCCACGAATTCCAGCCTTTCAAGAACCTCCTACTCACATTCCTTGTGGCAACCCTCAATCACTTCGGTGCTGAACTCCAACTCAGCGCCTCGCTACGGTGACAAATCAGCCTAATGAAATACCGGTTTTCAGACCCTGGATTCAAGATTGGTCTATGCACACATTGCATGAATCTTGTGCCTAACTACACCTTTGAGGGTATGAGAACAAAAGCTAATCTATCTAAGATTTCAGAGACAAAACCTCTTAACCCCTTTTTAGCAGCATTCCTTGCGGACAATTCAATTGCAACTCCTTGCAGGAATCCCTGCATTTCAGATAAACAATTGAAACTCATTTCCTAACTCTTTCTCTCTCGGACTTCAAACATTTAACAAGAAATCATCCATACAACATATAAAGAAAATGTATAACGGAAAGAGTAAAATTATGAACATGCCATTCAACATACACATACAAGAGACAAATACAACGCCATGAATGCGAATTTAGACTTCTTCTATTAACTTAATTTATGTACATGGATGTTTTTCAATTACAATTTCTCTGTTCCATCTGTAGTAAGCTCTCTTTTCTTCTCTTGTGAATGTTCTTCACTACTCTGCTCTCAATTGGCATCTTCCTTCTATCTTACCAATTACACAATGAGGGTGTCTATATCGTTTCCCTCTTGCGCTCTAAAAACTGTCAACTTTTAGAATTCAAAGTTACCTACTAACATAAATGCCTTCTGCCTACTATGGATGAGAGCAGATCACTCAAAGTTCCTTTCTGATATATAAATAAGCTATACTCATAACTATCACATTTCACGTTTGGTAGCATATATCTTCAAAAGTTTTTAAATAATTTATCATGTGTCTAAAATGTGTTGACACTTGCCCATGCTAAACTTGACATTGGCGATGCTCTGCATCGCATCTTCACATATTTTTATCGGCTATGACAATTTCATATCTGTTTTTTGTTTATATTTTGTATATGATTTGATAAATAAAATTTTCATTTGTGAGTTTTAAACCACAGATAGCATTAAGAACTTGTTGATCCTGCAACTGTTATATGTAGAAGTGATGGTCCGATGCAAAACAAATGTCGACATATCAAAGTACAAGTGACGCTTTTTGACCCTCCACGAGATTTCCCCCTCGAATCCATTGATGGCCGAAATTATTTTGGCGGCATGACATCTTTGAACATAATGGGCAGAGCTTTGAACTCCATGACTTGGAGAGGAGCGTCTTTGACAGATGGACATGATACTATGCATGGTCTTGAGAATGAATTAAAAAACACCATATCACTATATGTCACCTTTCTGTTGGATGATGCATGTGTTTCGATTAAGATTCAGAAGATTGCAGGTGATTGCTAATTAATTGATTCATTTTTTCCATGAAATTGAAATGGACATTTGTTGAGATTATTATAAAATTAATGGATAACTGCGTTTACTGCGAAACAATGTTTTCTATAAAACTTAAATGACAAAGAATTAGAGTTGTTTGGCCCCCACCATTAGCATGCGGTGGAATGGCCAAGATAGAAAAGAAAGATGATTTAATAGACCACATGGTAAACTTGTTGCGACAACACTTTCAACAAGAAAGTAGTTTCAAAGTTAGCCAGAGAGAATTTAAAATATGCGATGGCCTAGTATAGGGAGAAATTGCAACTAGACCTCAAGAATGAGTGCCCTCCCATGGCTTCCGAGAAAAGTGGAAGGTCCTGATAGAGGATGAAAGGAGAAATTGTTTAAAAACAAGGAATACATCCACGACCTGGTCAAGCAAGGTACAACACATGTCATATTATCGATGAAATATGATCATTTATGTTTTTCTTTCCTATTTTAAGTAACAATTCTGATATCTATTGTTTTCAAAAATTCCATATGTAAGTTACCAGACACCTCCAAATAAACAACCAAGGCGGAGTGAAGCGACACAACCAACATAAACTAGAGCGGTGGCTATGGAAAACTAAAATCTAGTAGATTTAAATGATTATCATTTGTTAATATTTAATTTAGCGATGCTTGAACAAATATATGTTTTTGTTATTGGTATTTTTTAATGGTGTTATGAATTGCAGTTAAATATGTTCAACATTGTTGCCAGAGGACCTAAATCTTGTTTACAATCATGGTTTTAAAAGTGCGATTAAATATAGAAAAATCTTGGGCTAGCCTCCTATCTCCCCAACCACACAAGTAAATAAAATGAATAAGGAAGCCTTGATGGCATGTATAAAGTCTCTTATATTTTATTATATCACCCATAACTAAGTATTTATGTTTGTTTCAAGCAACAATGCTTTCTTGTGATGAGTGAATCTAGTAGGTATTCAAAACGGACACCCGCGTCATACAAGGAGTGCACATGTTAAATTGATAGTGTAGAAATGATTACCCATTTTGGTATGTATGTGAATTAGAAATATTTACTATGATTGTAGATATTTATTTCTGACTTATGCTCTTATATATTATCTTCTCAAGTGGACAAGAAATTAGCTCGGAGGGTGAGCTACTTGGGAGGATCAATAGTGGACAAAATTAATGCTGTTGTCACAACCACCGCAGAAGGTGAAATAGTGTAATGTTAATCAAAATAATGAATTAGTTATTTCAATTATATTTCAACAAAAATGATCATATCGATATGATCATTTTTCATTGTTGCAATTCATGACACTGAACAGATGCCTCTATTCCTTATCAATGACATACCAAGTATGGTACCTGAGAGCACACACAAACAATAGAAGGATAGGGCACACGAAATACAATGTCCTTGGATGGTGCTGATGCCCCAATTTTCAATTTTATGAATGTAAAAGAAACATAAATCAAAGAAAAAATTAGAGGTATAAATTCATGATTTGTATTTGGATGTTTATCGATGTTTATATGTTCGCTATGTTTTTGATGATTATCCTAGTTATGCATGAATGTCGATATGGTTTCTATATAAAGAAAATCATTTGTTGGGTATGAATTGAATTGAGAGCGATGCATATATGTTTTTTTCTACATCCCTATTCAATGAGAATAACTATTCTTGAAACAAAGAGAATATCATTAAGGTATGACCATAATTTTTTCTAGAGTATTTTGCATAATTAAATGCATGTTTAGTTGCTTATATATTAATTACTCATATAAAAATTTGTCTTTTATGATTCATGTAGGTGTTGGTGATAGAAATTCATCTCGTGGGAAAAATATTATAAAGTTGCATGGGCTAATGGATCTAGCGAAAGGACAATGAAAATTAGGGTTTTGATGTGTTTTTTAAAGTAGGATTTATACTAGTAAAAGTTCATGATCCTCATGAAATGATACAATTGCATTTTGGTAGACAAGCATCAATTTTTTTAACAAAGTATGAATCATAGACAATGGAAAAACCTTTTTTGTATTCTTACATTCACCAATACAACTATACCAGTTTTTTAGTACACAATCTTAACCACACACACATATGAACCCTAAAGTAAACAAATGATAGAAGATAAAGGGAGAATATGTAGTGATAGGATTGAATGAAGTTAATAATATGAATAATGGAGTGTTGAGTGCACTCTATCCTAGTTGATGATACTTGCATCCAACATGTTTCATTGTAATGTATGTTGTGATAGTTGTCTTCTCACTATAATGTATGTTTCTATGTCAATCATGGGATTCCTAGAGCACCACCTATCATTCATGATCCAACACATAGTAGTAAAGAATCCCATCCATTTCTAATGTGTGTAAGTACCGTATGATTAACTAATAATTGTATCCTTAATTATGAGATATCAATCTTACTATCACCATATTCTTCTAGTGCATGTAGATTTATATTTGAAGTTTTTGAATATTAGTGAAGAATTCAGGAACTACAACTTCCATGCAAAAATATATCTACATTCAACACTTTATGAGGTATCAGGTTACATTGTTCAATTGTGGATTTTTGAGAGGTGATTAGGTCCAACATTTATTTACCTAGTTTAACCACCACTTCAAAATCAGACTCCTAAAATAGTAGCAAACATCGATAAATTAACCTTCCAAGATTGTATTGTTAACCAAATATGACCACTAAATTATCAGTGGACAACTTGAAGGACTGGTCCAGAAGATAATACTTGAAATTTTGTAGCATATATTCCATCACCAAGCCTTTTCCTTTCCTGGTTGTGTAATTAATTTTTTTCTAGAAATTACATGGGGTGGTGTAGTATGTGTTCCCTAACTATGCCAACATGTTCCCAATGCAATGGTAGTGGAATCCACATGGACATGGAAAGAGTCCAATGTGATAAAATGCATGTTTGTTTCTTGGAACAATTCAAATTATTTTTATAATAATAACTTTGATCTGTTCTACCGGGAAGATCTAAGGTTCGAGCCCATATAGCCCTATACATTCCACTAAGTTACACTACTCTTATATATATATATATATATATATATATCCTCATAGTCCTATGACTTGGACTTTCAATGTCTTTCAGATCATATCAATATCTTTTCCTTATCAAGATCGGTGGATGGGAACATGGGTCAACACAAACCTTATGTCTAGTAGGTTCCTAGTCCTACTATATCTTCTCGTGATTCCAAAGTTCATAATGTTGAAATTCCTAGAATCATTCAAGGATATATACCAAGGTGATATCCAATGTTTATACCTCTATTCAAACATGATGTGTTAAATTATGTGTTCCATAAACTTTGTAGCATCAATTGTGCCATTAAACACTAGTGGATCTTTAATCTCTACATGAATACACTTAAAGGAATTTGGTCATGTGCATATTTGTGTCAATTAATTCTCATACTCCATGGGCATATGAGAATGCAAAAATACAACTTATGCAACTATATGCAACTGCAATTATATGCAACTATGAAACTATAAGCAAACTATATGCAAATATGCAACATCAGCTATATGCAACTATGCAGCTATATGCAACAATTACTGCAACTTATGCAACTATATGCAACTATGTGTTGCAACTATATGCAACTATGTTGCAACAATTTTGCATGCAACTATGTCAACTATGCAATATATGCAACAATGCATTATCATGTTTTTAGTGACAATATGCAACTATATGCAACATGCAACAATGAAACTTATGGAATTTATATGCAACTTT
>SNQJ01S0188707.1:2228-17133 GCA_010110895.2 Picea sitchensis
CAGAAGATAGGACAATTATTCTTCCTTGCTTGAGAAGAATAGTCCATATATCTCATTGTTCTACTCCAAGGGCATATATTCTTTCATATCTCATAGACGTGAGTGAAAGATTGGCCTAGATGATTCAGTTTATATCATAACATTGTTTTTGTGCAGGTTGATATCAGATGATTGTTATGAAGAGTGTATGACAGTAGATGTATACTACTGTGGTGGATGTGTTCCATTGTACGTGACTATACGTTACTGATCAAGAAGTTATTTTCTACTTGGCGTGGTAGTGTACCACTGAATTGTATTTATTTACTACTATGGATAGACATAGTTTTGTTCTATTTTGTTCTGATTACCTTGAAGATTATCAAGCAATTTATTGGAAATAATTATCAGCTAGATGAATGATGAACACAGATTTTCCAGACAGAAAATGGTTCAAAACATTTACTCTTCTAGATTAGAAGAATGGCTCTTGTATCACTCTGTGGAGTGAGCAACATGTCTGATTACTCAGATAGAGTATGGTTTCGAGAGATGATGCATTTTATGATGATGATGGTGTTCATGATCTAGTCTATATAACTATGTTGATTCTACCAGGTGAATGGTATGTTTTGTGCTCAAAGACCATTACCTAGAATACCTCCCTAGCTAGGAGGGAGTGTTGATATTATGGTAGTTGCAGGATTTATTTACCTCCACATGTAAACCTGACAAGGATAGAATACTTTGTGAATCAAGAAGAAACCCTAATGAGTTGGATAATAAACCTAGAAGACTTGTCGGCTCAAGAAGATAATTTATATTAGGTTATTAGCCTCCAAGAGAAGAAGTCGGCTAGAAATAATATTATATACTGAACAGACAGATACCCAGAATGCAAATTCGGCCCTGGAAGTTAGCCAAAATTAGTATAAATACAAGAGGCCAGTTCTCATTCTGGTAGGTAGTCTCATAATTGCAGTGCCCAGTCTTGTGCGCACTGCAGTTGCCCAGTTTCTGTGCAGGTTTGGAAGAGAGCTTCCATTGCATCTAATGCAGCTAGCAGTTACGCTTGGACTATTTGATCATCTCTTTTTGATGCTCTATCCTTGGGGAAAGGTGCACTACCCTTTGTTTGGATATCTAGCCTACGATTTTCTTTCAGAGTGATTCTCTGTCAAGGTTAAGGTGTTCGGAGGGTGGCTTCGGCCTATGGTTGGGTGACAAGGGTATTTTCGATGGTAAAATGAGCACACATATTTCATATTCTAATAGGTAGTTGGCTCCTAGGTGGCATCTTCTAGTGGAGTATCCTTCCAATGAACTAAAACTTCCTTGATGGTTGATTGAAGGAGACGATGCTCATGTTGGTCTAATACATATTTTGTCTGCAACCAAATGGAACCTTCTTCATCCAACTCTAGTAGATTGGTCTGGGTGTGGCACTTGGTGAAAATCACTTTCTTTAGGCATGAGACATGAAAACAAAGATTTTGCTTGGACTGACTGGGAAAGGATAACTGATATACCACTGGTACCATGTGTTTGAGAATAGTATAATGACTATATAATTTAGGGTCAAGTTTGTGACACTGCTGAGATTTTAGTGAAGTCTTCTTGTATATTTGTAGATGGGAAACACCTGGTCCCCTTCAACAAATTGACGTTCATAATGACCATGATATTCCTGTTGCTTCATGTGGTTCTATGGCATAACCAAATTTTATTTGAGAGTATGGAGAATGGTCATGCATACTGTAAGATTGTGGTCAACCTCCTGAATCTTTGAGACAACTTACATGTATGGGAGAATCGATGTTGGCTTATGTCTGTACATTGATTCAAAGGGAGTCATGCGAGTGGAAGTATAGTAAGAGGTGTTATACCACCATTTATCCAGTGGTAACCACTAAACCCATTGATGTTGTTTGTCGGACGCAAAACACCTCAAATATGTTTCCAAACATTTGTTGACCTCTCTCATTTGTTCATTAGTCCAGGGATGATAGGTTGTACTGAGATGCAATTGTGTGCTAGGTTGGAGCCTGAATGATTCTTGCCAGAAATTGTCGGTAAAAGTTGGATCTCAGTGAGAAGAAATAGAATGAGACATTCCATGGAGTTTGAATATATTATCCATAAACATTTGAGCCACTTTGGATGTTGTGAATGAGTGTTGAAGAGAACACAAATGAGCATATTTGGAAAGAAAATCGATTACCACCATGAAGACTGGCTTATTTCCTTATTTGGGTAAGCCAACAATGAAATCCATAGATATATCCATCGAAATAGTAGGTGGAAGTGGAAGCGATTGGAGTGTGCATGGAGATTTAATAGTCTCACCCTTATTTCATTGACAGGTATCACATTTGGCCACAAAGGTGAAAATGTCCTATTTCATACCATCCCAGAAGAAAGAACGTTTGAATTGTTCATAATTTTTGGTAAAATCTGAATGACCCGTGGTAGGTGAAGCATGAAACTTAGAGAGCACCGTGGATTTAACAACCGACTATTTACTTAAATATATGTGACCTTTATATTGAAACTCATCATTGTGCCAATAGTACCCTGGAGAATCTTGGGGATCCTGTGTAGTTGTTGGATTATGATAGAAATTTTGGGGTCTTGCAACCATTCCCGACGAATAGATTGAAGCCAATTGTTGACAAGGAATGAGAGGGAAAAGAGGGACCCTTCTTATTCATATTTTCTTGAAAGAGCATCAACCAACATATTTTCTTTTCCCTTATTGTAAATGATCTCATAATCATATCCAAACATCTTGGTCACCCATTTTTGTTTCTCTGTGGATGAAATCCATTTTTCTAGGAAGTGATTGAGGATTCAATGAGCCATTTTAATTTGGAATCATCATCCCAATACATAAAGGTTCTAGAGATCCATTGCATGAATAATATCCATCATTTTGTTTTCATAGATCAATTGTGGCCCAAATGTCTCACTGACAACTGTTTGCTGGTGAAAGCTAGAGATCATCCATCTTTCATAAGGATTTCCCAGATTCCTCTCACCGATGCATCACATTCCAGAACAAAGGTATTGGTGAAGTCAGGTAGGGCCAATAAAACAATAGTGCATAAAACTTATTTCAAGGCTTGTAAGGATTGGTCAGTGCCTAGAGTCCATCTGAAAGCATTATTTTTAAGGAGAGATATGAGAGGAGCCACTATTTTTCCATAATTCTAAACAAACTTGCGATAATAGACTCTTAAACCTAGGAAACCACATACATTTTAATATTTTTAGGGCAAGGCCAATTCTGCATAGTTTCAATTTTCTTAGGATCCACCCATACACCATCCTTTCCAACAATATGACCTAGGAACTCAACTTTAGAGATGCTAAAAGAATATTTAGAATGTTTGAGGAAACGTTTGTGCTTGGCGAGGATATGGAGAACTTGATCCACATGGGTGAGATGGGCTTGCCAATTTTTACTATAGATGATAATATCATCAAAGAATACTAACAAAACGTGACGAAGGAAAGGATGAAAGACATGATTCATGAGACTTTAAAAAGTGGAGGAGGAATTATAGAGACCAAAGGGCATGACCAAGAATTCATAGTGCCCCCCATGAGTGCGAAATATAGTCTTTAGAATGTCTTCCTCTTTCATATGTATTTGGTGGTAGCCATAACGAAGGTTAAGTTTGGTAAAGTATTGAGCCCCTACTGAGTTCATCCAGAAGGTATCTATGACAAGAATGGGAAATGTTTCCTTCACGGTAGTTTTGTTGAGGGAATGAAAATCAGGAAACATGCGCCAAGTTACTTCCTTCTTGAGGACCATGACAATAGGGGAAGAATAGGGGCTCTTACTGGGATGGATAAAATCCACTTCTAGCAATTCTTGAACAATTTTCTCAATTTCATTTTTTTGATCAAAGAGATGGAAATAAGGGTGCATGTTGGGAGGAACACTACTCAAAATTAAAGGAAAGGAATGGTCATGGTCATCACGTGAGGGGGGACCCTAGGGAGTTTGGAAAATAATGTGATGTTGGGAAAGGATGGATTGAAGGTTGGGGTGCACAAAGGGATTCTCAGCTACTTGAATGGAATGGAGTTGGGTAATGATGCTAGAATGCCCTTTTTTGGGTAACTTTTCCATGCGGATAGCCCTTTTAGTTGGTTAGAATTTATACTATTTTCCTTATTGTTGAGATTGCATAGTAAAATCCTTAAAATTCATGGTCATAGGGGCTAGAGTGCATAAGAATTCAACACCAAGAACAATGCCACAACGACCCATGTCAATATAAAACATGTGATATTTCAAGTTATACTAAAAAATATGTAGGCACACATCTTCAAAACTCCCCCCACATTTCATGGAACCACCATTGGAAATCATGATTTGAAAATTGTTGACAACACATATATAACAATTTATTTCTTGGTCAAGCAAGATATGAATGAAATTATGAGTGTTTCCATTGTGAACTAAGTGTTAAGACTCACAATAATATTGAGAGGGGGGGTGAATCAATATTACATCAATTTTCCCTATTTTCCTTTTTTAAATGATTGATATTATTTTTAAGTTCTTAATTAATCACTAATACATACAAAAATCAAAACAACACAAAAGACAGAGTACACCAGAATGTTTACATGGAAACCCAATGTTGGAGAATGCCACATAACATATTTCTTTATGTTCTTATGCAAGCACCAACTTACAATTTATAATCTTTCATATCGAAACACACCCACCTATTGAAAATAATGAGGACACCAATCCTCTCATGAACCAACTTGTTACAAATGATGAGAAAACCAATCCTCTCAGGAACCAACCTGTTAAAAATTATGAGGACACCAATCCTCTCAGGAACCAACCTGTAGAATGAGGAAACCATCCCTCTCCCTTGTACCACATTGCCTCCCTATATTCAGTTTTCTCTAATGAAAAATTACTTACATAACTAGACCTTTCACCAAACTTTTCTCTTTGATTAAAAAACGATATGATATCTCTCTAGTTCATATTCTTTGAATAGTTACAAAACCTTTTCCCTCTCTGCGCATCAACACTATACTTGATCAACACACATCCCTATTTATAATATATTTTCCTGAGTTCAAATAACTATATGTGGATGCATAACAATTATATTGTGGACATATCTTGACCAGATCAAAGTTGGTTAGTTATATGTGGACACACTTATGTCTAAATTAAGTATGTGGACACATAACAATTAATATATTGTGGACATATCTTGACCACATCCAAGTCCAGTTAATTATATGTGGACATACTTTTGTCTAAATTAAGAATATTTCTTGTTCAGTTATAGCTAGGCATTATTTGAAAAATCAAATAGACCAAATGTTGCATCTCATCAAAATTGACATAGCCATTTACATTCTGGTTTACAGAGCACCCAATGTGTAGATAGAATAGAAGCACAAATTCAAGTTACAAGTTTTCAACTTTTCGCACTTTCCCTGCAGTGTTCTCACCCAATCGCCTCACCAGATTGTGAGCACACCCCTGGTGACTTTCTTACTTGACTGTTAAAATTCCACTTGTTTTATCATAGTCCATTGCACCATTCGTCGCACTAGCTTAAGGCACCTTGTAAATTTTCTTCTACACCACTGACAAGCAACCAACTTCATTTCGTCACACTCGACTACACCGTTCATCGCACTACCTCAAGGCACCCTACAATTATTGCACATCCTTAATCACGTTATAGAGCCAACATTTGTCCCTCCACTTCGCAATCGTCGATAGGGAAATCTATTGCAGTCTACTATGTTGATTTTTTATCTGTTGTACTTCACTTCTGAACTGCTTCATGGGTCATGCCCCTGTCAATCTGGTTGCAGTTATATATTATCACCAATAATTTATTCACCAACTGATCATATATGTTATCTTATTCTGCACCATTGATCCTTTCATCCTTTGATCCTTCTGCGCACTTATGTTTTCATCCTTTCACGACTTCCTATGTTTGCATGTCATACTTTGTGCCATACTATCTGTGATTGTGCGCACTTCGTTTTTCATCCTTGTCTTTTATTGTGCTATAAATAATAATATCCATGACCACTTTGACATCAATGATAACATATGTGCAACAAACACCCCATTTTTCATTGATGGAAACCAAAAGGCCTTTATTCTAATTTGCTCCCCCTTTTAATGTGCACAATAAACTTCCCCTTTCAATGTGTATTAACATCCAGGTTTTTTTTTTTTTTTTACTCTCCCCCTTTGACAGCAATTAAAAAGAGAGATGTTGTATATTCTCCCCCTGAGAAGAAGGACCTATGGAATCATGTGCTAAAACATGCTCCTAGGCCTTGTACACAAACATAACCACCCTCAAACATAATACCAACAAGAACCATTGCAATATTCTACTGTGTGCATCTCCACAAAAACAAACTTCTTTTTATGATGAAAGTAAATGTTGGTGCAATTATATGTTCAATAAATTGCAATCATTTAATATATCAATCTAGTTTTTTAATCAATAGAGTTGATGTACTATATGTAACGATAACATATAATTGTCTATGTCTGCTAAGTATAGTCTATGTAAGAAACTTATTCTGAAACTAAACACTTTGTTTCACACCTTTAAAATAACACTCCACACATACAATTAAAAATTCAGAAAGTAAAACTGATCAACAAATTTATAATTCAGAATTCTTGCTCAAGGGATGGATCTTCTCATTGTTGGCTCATGAAATATAGATATGGGATACGATTCTATCTCCTGGAACAACCACAAAAACAATAATTAACATTCTGGAAACTTAACTTACCTTAAAAAAACTACCAGGTAGGGTAAAAACACTCCATTATAAGCACATGTATGGTAAGAGATGGAGGTCTTAATTGTACCTGTGTATGAAAAGTGTAACCTAATCAATTATGGGAAAGAAAGTTGAGTATGGTAGGATGCTCCATTACAGGCTCGTGTACAATGAAAGATGGATATCCAACTTGTTCTTAGATATGAAAAATGAAAACAACACTATAGCATTTGTCTAGACAAAACGTTAAAGCACTTAAAGTGAATAATTGTCCTCGCATACTCACACAAAGATGTCAAACCATTAATCAGATATATCATTTACACAACTCTCTCTTATTTAAAATTACCATACATCCAGAGGACCTACTACCAAATGCATCATTGAAACATATCAGAGAAGGAATTAAATGTTGTAATGAAAATATGAAAGTACTTTGTTCACACACACACAAAAAAAATAAAAATCAGAATCATATTTACAATTAACTACAAAGAGACATACTTTAGTTGGGTCGGTGGGCCCTTGCCATACCAACAAGGTATCTCTTAAGAGAACTTACAATAGGGAAGGTGTAAACACAAGCATATAATCTATAAACATAAATTATATCATTGCTTCATAAAAATGGAGGTACAATCCAGAGTCTTTCTAGAACCAAACTTACAACATAACTATGCTTTACTTTTATTTCTCTATATCTTATCATCTACAAGGATCTCTCTTTTAATAGAAGTAGCCATTACAATCCAATTCTAAAGATAACATGAAATATTTGTATAACTATTACAATTGAATGATACATTGATTCTTAAGGAAACGATTTCATCCTCGTGACACTAAGTGCATGAGTGATGAAATGTATAGTGACCTCCAATGAAAAAATAATGTTCGAACCAACAAAATTCCTTGAACTCATCGAGAACAACCGCCTTCCAAAAACCAAGCCTGGGAATTTGAAACAGGTACCGGATGCACAGAACTGCATAAATTGGTACCGGACGAGCATAAGAATCGGTACCGGATGCACACATGAATAGATGTCGATATCGGATGAGATTAAAAATCGGTACCAAACGCACATAGGCATACAAGTCGATACCAGATGAGCGTAACAAATGGGTATCGGACGATATTAGCAATGGGTACTAGACGACTTCTGGAACAAGTACCGGATGACCTAAGCAACAAGTACCGAATGATCTCAACAATAGGAACTATTAGCATGAAGTTTTCTTGAACCATACAAAGTAATTAGAAAGTTATTTGAACATAAAATATTCAGTCCTAATTATTAATAATTCAACATAAATTATGATTAAAAATCAGTTACCTCATGGGTACGCAATGATTTCTTAAAGGGCATGTCTCATGAGGAAACCACGCAGAAAGTGCATAGGTATTAGGAAAAATTGGTTAGGATATGGACAGGATAAGGAAATTGTAGGTGAAAAAAAGGAGGCTCAACGTTTCCCCCATGCCTAAGTCATTGCATGCCCTCATGCAAAATTGTTGAATCAGTCTTCAAAATTTCAAAACTAGTGTTGATCCTCTACCTTTCCTGAACATTAGCTGCTTGGTTTTAGGATATCCATCCTTGAAGCCTCATCCTTGATATCCCTCTTAATGAATCATGTATACTATACTAGGAAAAACACTTTGTTTAGCTTGGAAGAGACCTCATCATGCTCTCCATGTAGTCTACATTTATTCTCCTTTAGCTGTGTGTTCTCTTTCTTGATATGCATATCCAACACTTTATACTCCTCTATTTCTTTCTTCAACCCTGCATTATGTTTTGTAAGATTTTTAACTTTTAATTCCAACTGATGTTTGTTCAGAGAGTTGACTGGTTCATGTATTGCTTTCTCTGTTATCTCTTCCCTGGATTCAAATTCTATCCTTAAGTCCTTTAGTGTTTCTGTCACTAATTCCTCTGCTTCACTAATAGTCGCTACATACATTTCGTCCTGCTCTAGTGAAGTTGGAATGTCCACTGGATATTCTGCAAAAGAAGGGACATGAAGAATTTTCCCCTGCTTAACCATAATCCAAGTGGTTCTTCATCCTGGACCTGGCACTTCCTTGGGTGTTCTCATAGGAACAAGAATTTCCTCTTTAAACAATATCCTCCTCTTTGTTTTAGTCTAAGAATTGGGTACTGGAATTTGCTTGTCTTGTGACTTCACTTTTCCTCTAGAGGGATTAGCTGGGGAGGCTGAAATTTGTTCTTTTTTTTCACTCCTTGTCTTTCTACCAGAGGGCTTGGATGTAGGGGTTGGAACTTGTTCCTCTGGTGTACTCCTGGTATTCCTGCTAGAGGATTGTGCTATAGTACTACCTTCATTGTCTCTACATTTATTCTTGAGTTTGACTCTCAATTCATGATTCTTTTCTGCTTCTCCACTTTTTTCTTTAGGAATTTTAACAATCACCTCTGGAGTATTCTCTGCAATTCCCCAAACATGTTCTTGAGGTATTTCAAGAAATCCTTCTGGAATAATTTATCTAATTTCCCTAGCCTGCTCATGAGATACTTCAACAATTACCTTGGGGATAGTGTATGCAACTTTCCCAACATCATTCCCAGACCTCTGTTTCTTGGACATGTTTGGTTGAGTGTTCCTGATATTAGATGATTGTGCCACCATAGGTGCAGGATGTTATTCTAAAATTTTTGTCTTCCCTTTGTTAAATTTACTTACAGATTGTGGTGAGTTAGGGCCAACATGATCGATTTTTTTACTAAATTTTTGTCCTTTATTTCTATTATCTCCCTTATTCCCGTATGAACTTTTACTATGTTCCCCTATTACACTCCCTTCTACACACTTAGAAGTCTCGTGAGAATTTTTTTCTGTTAGGTATTTCTTCCAACTACTGTCTCGTTTTATCAATTCATGGACAACCAAGAGTTTCATCAGCCCATGGCGATAAAGACTAGTTTCGGGTTTCTTGGATGCAGACTTAACACCCCTCACCATCTTGTTTAGACTCATCCATAGGAAATGAGGAATGTCTATGTATGAGCCTCCTTCAAAATGCAATAAAATCCTTAAATGATAAAGAAAGGTTATTTCATACCTCCCTTCACAACTTAAAAATTTATGCAAGAAGACAAGCATTGTACACTATTCCTCTTTGATTCAGCCTCTGGAGATACCTTTCATTCAATCTGGGTCCAGGTGCTTAGGTTTCAAGAATTGTTTCTTAATGACTCTGTCCATGATGATGCCTTTGAAATACTTCTCTCTAGTGGAAGGTAACCTGGTCGCCTTGGCTATGCTTGCTTCACTAATTGCTAATTTTAGGTCCCCCAACTAGACGCTCTCTCCATCATAACTCTGGACAAAGGCACGAGATACCCCATCATGATGTCCTATAAAAATTTTCAAGAAGGGAACCCATCCAATCTTTTCAATTTTTTCTTTGCAATCTTGATACTCCTCTGTTTCTCTATACATATGAAACATTAGTTCGTGCCTGTCAACCCCCATGCTGGTTTAAAGATGGGTTTTAAAACAAGTATGGGAAGTAGAAGTTAGGACGGGGTTTGGTACTGGACTTAACACTACAAGAATAGGGTGATGGAGGCATAGTAATGATATAGTAGGAGCAAATCAAGTGGTGTATAACAAAAAAATGGTTAATTAATGCTCATCTGGATGGAGAATCCATCCAGAAGAGCATATATAATGAAATCGAGAGGATAATGATCAATTTTTTGAAATTATAGCGAGGTAAGGAAGAAGTCATAAATCATGCCTCAAGATTATGCTCACGAATAAGGTGATGATCATACCCACAAGTAGCATCACATCTCTTTCTTACTGGTTTCTGTAATGATTACGATGAATGTGGGTGATGTGACCAAAACTCATCATTAGGTAGCATTCAATGTCATAAGTTTAAACAACATAAGTTCATAGGAAGTGGTATAATCATAGTTTTTTCATCATACAAATGGGATTTTTTGACAAGATATGCCAAATTGGATGATCAACTTATGAAGAGAGTTGAATATTATCATTGATTTCGAAACTAGGGGAATCATGAAGAAATTTGGAAAATAACGATATGGAGGTTTAGTGATTCAAAATAACAAGGGAATATGAGGGCAACCATATGTAAAATGCAAAATTCATGTGATTTTTATTAAAAAGGAATAAACATTGAGTCCATGCCTCTATATTACCTGGAATGCATTTGAACCATTGAAGCAATATAAAATGTAGAGCAATGTTACCATAATCCCCTCATCAATATCATATCACAAATTCAGTACCAGATCACCAAAACAATATTGTTTAAGTACTAGACCAATATAAAGGATTTATTTTAGTACCGAACCGATGCAGAGAGATTTGTCAGTACCGAACCAACACAGAGAATCGGTTTAGTACTAGATGAACACAGAGACTTTTCAGTATCAGATGAAAACATAGAGGATTTTTAGTATTAGACTAACACAAAGAATCGGTTTAGTACCGGATGAACACAAAGAGACTTTCCCAGTACCAAATGAACTTTGGAAAAGTACCTAGAATCCTGTAGGTTTGTTCTTCATGTCTAAATATGTTCTGTGGGTCTAGCTAAAGCAGAGGTTGGTACTCACTAATATTGTATATGGATTTGTTCCTCTGAATGAATCATGTTGAAAAGTTATAAACAACACACTAGTACAAAATATCAGAATGAAATTTTGAAAATGCAGTGGAAGTATCATAAAATGAGGAAAAAGATCCAATGATTGAGCTCCAAGCTCTCTAACAAGAAGGCAACTCCAGCTGGGCATCCTCCTTTAGAGGTGCATAACCTCCTCTTTTGGGAACTAGACAAACCATTGTTTTCGTTGCCACTCCCATTTTATTGAAAACAAGATCCTAACTAATATTGTGCTATGGATTTTTCTTGAGACTAGATCAGTTAATGCTCACCTGTATTTTCATTTCTTAGGAGTCTGAAAAACTTAAATAAAAATCCTTATACTTTCCTATGGATTTTTCTCGATCCCAGCTCAGTTAATGCTCGCTGATATTTTCAATTTTTAGGATTATGAAAAACTTAAATAAAACTCCTTGTACTATCCTGTGGATTTTTCTCGAGCCCAAGTTAGTTAGTACTCACTTGTATTTTCAATTTTTAGGACTCTAAAAAAATTAGAGAAAACTCCTTATTCTATCCTATGGATTTTTCTCGAACCCAGGTCAGTTAATTCTCACCGGTGTTTTCAATTTTTATAAGTTTGAAAAACTTAAATAAAACTCCTTTTGGCTCCTTTCCCATGAGTAATCTACCAGGATTGGGTAAAGGAATAAACTCACCTTTGGAAAATGTCGTCTCTATTGCTTATCTACATGAGAACATAATCATCTTATGCCTTTGTTAGTAACACCACAAAAGAATCACTATCTAACACACACATATTTATACATGTATGTACAAAATTAAATCAAATCACACAATGAAAATTTACAATGGTAGTTCAACAGGAGGGGAACCCCTTTTGCTTAACAATTTCATTTCAAAATTCTGAAGAAATTGTTTGATAAATCCTCTTTATACAAAGGCTTATGATAGAATTTCAATCAATGCCCATTCACAACAAAGGATGTCTGATCTTCATCAATAGTCTTTATCTTCACTGAACCAGTGTCATAAATTGTGTCTACTTCATAAGGTCCCAACCATCGAGTGCACAATTTACCTTTAAAACTCTTGAACCTACCTTCATATAGAAGGGCCCAATCACCAGACTGAAAAGATTTCTTCTTGATATACTTGTCATGCCATTTGGTCTTTTGTTCTTGAATAAGTGTAGTCCTATGCAGAGCATCTTTTTTAATTTCATCAAGTTCATTTAGCTGTAGTATCCTTTGTTTTTGGGCTTCATCCAAATCCATTCCCAATTGCATAGAAGTCCTGAAAGTTTTTACTTGAAATTCTATGGGAAGCAACAAATACTTCCCATACACTAATTCATAAGGTGTATGGCCTGTGGTGTTTTTCCAAGTTGCTTTGTAGGCCCATAAGGCTTCAGGAAACCGATCCATCACATATTTCTGTTGTAACTAAACTGTCTTGGTAAGTATAGCCTCTATCACTTTGTTGGTTGATTCCACTTGTCTGTTTTCTTGGGGGTGATAAGGTGAGGATTTCCTATGTCTAATTTGATATTTTTCAGTAATATATTTGACCAGATTGGAGTTAAATTGGGTTCCTTGGTATGTCACTATTTCTCGAGGCACACCAAAATGGGTAAATATGTCTTCGAATAGAAAATCAATAATTGATTGTTCATTTGTCGAGTACAAATCTTTAGCCTCTACCCATTTAGTCACATAATCCGTATAGACCAATATTTACCTTATTCTTCTAGACATGGGGTTGATAGGGCCTACAAAGTCCAATTTAGCCCATTTCTCAAATGTTTCAATTACTACCTGAGCTTGGAGAGAAATTTCATCACTTGCAGTTGGTTTCCCCATCCTATGAGAATCATCACAACTGACCACATATTTCTTTGCATCCCTGAAAGTGGTTGGGCAATAGTATTTTGTCTGCAGTATTTTGTATGCTGTCCTCTTATCATCAAAATGGCCTCCACACAGGCCATCATAGAATTCTTTGAAGATATTATACATCTCATCCTCCCGTACACATCTTCTAATCACCAAATAAGGTCTTGTACGGTATAGACAGTCATCATGCCACATATAATTTGCACTTAGTTGAATAATCCTTTGTTTTTCTCGGAGGGACAAATTTTGAGGTAATTGCCCTATTACAAGATAGTTTTCCACATCTGCATACTAAGGAATGTAGGTAGAAATAGAAAACATACTTTCATCTAGAAAATTTTCATCCACTGGAGCATTATCACCTGTATGAATGAGTCTAGATAGGAAATCAACAACAAGGTTATCTTTTCTAGGTCTGTCAATGATAGTAATATTGAATTATTGCAATAGTAGAATCCATCTAGTAACTCTAGCATTTGTCACATGCTTATTCATTAAAATATAATAACTAAATGGACACTATGTACAAAAAAATCATACCATGTTATGTAGTGTTTGAATTTATTAATGGCATGAATCACTGATAAGAATTCCTTTTCAGTGACAGTGTAATTCACTTTAGTAGGGGAGATATTTTTGTTGAAAAATTATATAGGATAGGGGCATTGGTTTTCTCTTTGTCCTAGAACGATTCCCAAAGGGGAATCTGAGGCATCAGTGCAGATATGAAAAGGAAGATAACAATTCAGTCCTCTTAATACAAGGGAACTGGAAATATTTTTCTTTAAAATTTCAAAAGAAATCTAACATTTCTCATCCCAATGGATTTCAACCTCCTTTGATAAGAATTTGAATAGTGGGGCAACTGAATTTGTGAAATTTTGAATGAATCTCTTGTAATATCCAGCATGCCCCAAGAAGCTTCTAAATTCCTTTTGTGAGCTAGGGATTCTGATTTGAGAAATAATGTCAATTTTAGTAGGATCTACCCGTATGTTGGTATCGAAAATATGATGACCCAAGACAAACCCCTCAGTGAGCATCATTCTAGATTTTTCATGGCTGAGGGAGAGAGAAGTCTCTTTACACTTGATCAATAGTTTCTCCATATTTTCCAATGCTTTTTGAAAATAATCCCCATATATTATGAAGTCGTCCATATAGAATTCTACACAATCATTGGTTAAATAATAAAAAATGGCTAGGAAAACCCTCTGAAAGGTGGCATGGTAATTTCACAACCCAAAGGGAAGAACCCTGTAAGAATAAGTACCCCATGGGAAAGTGAATGTGGTTTTGTCTTGATCTTCAGGGGTGATTTGGATCTGATTATACCCACTAAACCCATCTAGGAAAGAAAAGTTCCTCTTCCCAGACAAGGTGTCCAAGACCTAGTCTATGAAAGGTACTGGAAACTAGTATATATAGGTAGTCTTGTTCAACTCCCTGAAGTCCACACAAATTATACACATGCCATTTTTCTTGGGGACAATGACTAATGGAGACACCCATTTTCTATCTGAAATACAGTAAATGAAATTGACATGCATGAGTTTTTGGACCTCTTCTTTCACTATGTCTTTTAAGGCTAG